>CM035418.1:157919081-158119081 GCA_020310875.1 Ceratopteris richardii | reverse complement strand
GCTTGTCTGCATACTCATCCATGACAATCCTTAAGGTATCCGACAGAACGTTCCTCTGATAAGATTCTTTATGACAGCATATTTCTCGATTGGTCTGTACTAGCATCCAAACTACATGTGTATATGTGTCTATATATTCATATGAGTGTATGCATGTATGCATTTTTGCATGAATGCATGCATGCATATATGATGCATGTGTGTGTATGTATGTGTGTATGTGTGTATGTGTGTATGTGTGTACATATGTATGTATGCATATGTGTGTATACATTTGTGTGTATGCATGTGTGTGCACATATGTGTGTATGCATGTCTATACATATGTGTTCTATGCGTGTGTGTGTGTGTGTGTATGTGTGTGTATGTGTATGTGTGTTTGTGTGTGTATATATATATATATATATATATATATATATATATATATATATATATATATATATATATATATATATATATATATATATATATATATATATATATATATATATATATATATATATATATATATATATATATATATATGTGTGTGTGTGTGTGTGTGTGTGTGTGTATGTGTGTGTATGTTTGTGTATGCATGTATGTGTATGTGTGTGTTTGTGTGTTTATCTATACATGTGTGTGTATGTGTATGTATATGTGTGTGTATTTGTATGTGGGCATATGTGTATGTTTGTGTATGCATATGTGTGTATTTGCATGTATGTGTGTGTATAGTGTGTATGTATGTCTATTTCTATGTGCATGTATATGTGTGTGTACATGAATGTGTGTATGTGTATGTCTATGTATATGTATGTATGTGTGTGTGTGTGTTATGTATGTAACTATGTGTGTGTACATGTATGTATGTCTATGTGTGTGGGTGTTTGTGTATTTGTATGTACATGTGTGCTTGTGTGTGTGTGTGTATGTGCATGTATGTATATGTGTGTGTAAGTATATTTGTGTATATGAGTGTATGTGTGTATGCATGTGTGTATGTATGTGTGTATCTTTGTGTATGTGGCATATGTATGTGTGTGTATGTGCATGGTTATATGTGAGTGTATGTGTGTATCTGTATGTATGTGTGTATGTGTGTGTTTCTATATATGTGTATGTGTAAGTGTGTATGGGTGTGTATGCATGTGTATGTATGTGTGTGTATGTGAGTGTTGGTTTGCATGTATGTGTATGTGTATATGTGTATGCATGTGTATGTGTGTGTATGTATATGTTTATCTATGCATATGTGTGTTTTGTATGCATGTCTCTATATGTATGCATGTGTGTATATGTGTGTATACATACCTCTTTCTCTCTCTCTCTCTCTCTCTCCCTATCTCTCTCTCTCTCTCTTTGGGTGTCTATGTCTCTCTCTTTCACTCACTCTCTATCTCTCTCTCTCTCTCTCTCTCTCTCTCTCTCTCTTTCTCTCTCTCTCTCAATCTCTCTCTTTGACTCTCTCTCTCTCTCTCTCTCTTTGTCTCCTCTTCTTGCATGTTCAAATGAATCATGTCACAAGTACATGGGAAGAAATCAAAATTTTATTTGTCTTATAGAGAGCATCCCATATGCTGCTTTTGCATCACAAACAATTTTCCAATGCTACTATAGAAGATGGCTGATGTGTGATGCTGGTAGGGATACTCCTAATGTACCATTGCATAAGTGATGGTTCCCTTTTTTGTTAGGCATGTCGCTTAATATACAATTGTTTATTTTCAAGGTCTTGCATAAGTGATGTTTACTGGTTTTTTTTTCAATTGGAGGCATCATTATGCCCCCTAATCTCTTGAAGTGCTTCATAAATGCATGATCTATTCCTATTCTATCCAAACCTATAGTTAACATGCACACCAATTTTTAACCACACTCCAAACACCTTTTCTTCTCTTGTATCTCGTCCTGTGATCAAGAAACCAACAACTTCATCGTCACATGAAAGTAGACTAACAATAAGTTTTCCTTTTTCCATGTTCAATCATATTGTATGTTCATAACAAAATCAAACATCTTGATTTACTGTTGCTCACCATATCACATACATTGAGAAGAACCATGTGTGACTTGAAAGTGACCTAGCATGGATCTCTTTATGACATCCATCTTAAATCATTAATCCGATGGTTTATCTAACTAGGGCATGCAAGCATGGTTTTTCTATGATAGTATGACTTCTTCTATCTCATTAGAGTTAAAAAAAAACACTTTACTTATTTAATTTAGAAACTTCCTACAAATCTATAATTTTCTACTCATAAGAAAAGAAATGGCCATATTTCGTAGGACGTAATCTTGAAAGACCATTTAAAATAACTTTACTTTGAAGGTCTCCAAACAAAGTATCTCTATTAGCTTAATATAAGGCTTTCAATGATTCTACAGGAATACATGGATCAAATATTGAACTATATGGTAGAGGTCTACCTCACATAGTCATTTAGGTAATTAATAGGAAAGACATAATCACTTGGTATCTTCAATGGCTTACACTTGTGTTCAGTTCTTTGTCGCATTGAAAAGCCTCCAAAGAAATAATCCTAAATACAAGTCCATATTGGAACCCTGGCGAAAATATGTAATCGTTATTGTCATAAAATAAAACACTATATTCAGTGTAATGCGAAAACTTCAGTTTATTTCAATAAATAGAACACATCCTTTAGACTCCATCTCATATTGTTGCTTCACAGAGAAAAACAATACATGTTTGACAAAGGAGCCGGATTGAATGTAGATGTTTTCTTAAATTTCCCGACGATTGATTTTGAGTGCATTTAAGCTCACTTTTGCTATTTAGTACATGGATCTCTACCTGGATACATCAGAGCAAATCCTGCACGTATGAACTCTTGGCAGATGCGTCAATGGGGAAGCTCGCCCCCCACACGGTCGCTTCAGCATTTTCAGCATCTTCGTCCAGGTTACATTGCGATGATTGTACACCAATTTTCAGACATGCACATTGCCGACAACGCTTAGATCGGCCCACTATCCACAACGTCGACCGCAGTCCCAAGTGCATCGCTGGTATGAAGAGAAAAGTATCATAGCTCAGAGCTTGTGCCATGGCTTACCACTTCCTGTGTAGCAGTGACGATGAAGAGCAGAGAGCCCAACCGACAGCTGCTTATAAATTAAGAGAACTGACGGTGTACAAAATCTCGACCTTCTAGAAGGAAAAGCAGCTGATTTCAGTCCCGTTATCAACGCTGGAATCTCAATCCTGTCATGATCGATCATCTCACCATACGTATCATTCCCTTCTCTATCTATCTCTTTTTCCCTCTCTCTCTCTCTTTGCCTCTCTCTCTCACACACTCTCTCTCCCCTCTTCTTGTGCGCTCAAATGAATGCTGGCACAAATATCTCGAGAATGATCAGAATTTTATTTGTCTTACAGATAGCATTGCATAAGGCATGGTTTCGCATTGTAGGCAGTTTGTCAGCGTCTCTACGACTATTCCTGATGTGCGACACTGGTAGCTCCTTAGGGATTGTCGCATAAGCGATGGTTCCCTTTGTTTTCTGGTACATCGCCTTTGCAATGCTTTTTTCAAAGCATTGCATAAGTGATGATTCTTTTTAACTTAGTTTTAGCCCAAAATTATTTCTAGGATTCAATTCATGGTTGGGTTTTATGTGTCCTTAGCATGAGTAGCATACAATGTTGGAAGCCCAAAGCGGGTAATGCTCACTTATTTATTCATTGGAAGCCCAATGAATAAAGCTCTCTCTAGCATTAGCACTCACTATTGCTCCAACATAGCTTTCCCCTTGGACCCCTCCAAAATTGAGGTGTGGATTCATTTCACATCACATTAGTTATGAGAACATATAGATACAGACATGTCCTAAGATTTTGAGATTGAACTACCAAATGGGTTTAGACATGTTCCCTAAGACATAATAACCACGTTGCTTTTTGACTCTATAATTAGCACTACGCTTTTGTGTCTAGCATTGAAATAATACTCGTTACTATTTTCAAGATTTTGGTTACCAAAAAAAAAAAGAATGATTACCAAAGAAATTAATGCTGAATATTGTCTAGAAAAGAGTCCAAGAATATATGAAAAATTGAAACAATATTTTTGCCATCCTTTCAATGGGCTTACTCTACAACCTATAGAGTCATAACTAGACGTAGTCATTTTTGTTTTCGTATTCTCTAGAGTCACCTACAGATTCTACAACTGAGAGGATTGAGGGATACTCGATTTCTATAATTACTTACATCAGTTTATCAAAACAAAAGGATATGTGTTTGTATGTTTATGTGTGTCTATCTAAACATGCATGTGTATGTCTATGTATATGTGTGTTTGTATTTGTATTTGTGTGTATGTGTATGTGTATGTGTGTGTATGCGTATGTGTGTATTTGCATGTATGTGTGTGTATATGTGTCTGTGTATTTGTATGTGCATGTATATTTATGTGTATATGTCTATGTCTATGTATATATACATATGTGTATATGTGTGTGTACATGTATGTATGTGCATGTGTGTAGGTGTATGTGTATTTGTATGTATATGTGTGTTTACATTGTGCATGTATGTAAATGTGTGTGTATGTCTATATGTGTATATGAGTGTATGTGTGTATGCATGTGTGAATGTAAGTGTGTATGTTTGTGTATGTGCACATACATATGTGTGTGTTTATGCATATGATTGAATCTTAGTGTATGTATATGTGTGTATATTTGTATGTGTGTGTATGTGTGTGTATGTGTGTCTATTTATATATGTGTATGTGTAATTGTATGTGTGTGTATGGAAGTGTTGGTGAGCTTGTATGTGTGTGTGTATGTGTATGTCTATCTATCTGCGTGTATGCATATGTGTGTGTATGCATGTGTGTTTATGTCTATGTGTCTGTGTGCATGCATGTGTGTATGTATGTATGCATGTTTGTGTAGGTATGCATGTGTGTATACATAACTCTCTCTTTCTCTCTCTCTCTCTTTGTGTGTTTCTATCTCTCTCTTGTTGGTGTAAATTGCAAGCCTACACATTTGGCTCAAAGGATGCATTGAATTCTACACATACATGAAGAAGCATAGGAACATATGCTAGTGGTTAATTACCACTTTACCTCATTGTAAAAGTCAAATTGACTTCGAATCTCTTGTAATCACCTACCAAAAGGATTTGTGGAAAAGTTAGTTGATTGATTGAAAGAATATCTCCAAGCATCTAGGATCTTGATCATAGGGAGCCAAAAGCTTGAATTTGAATTCAAATTTTTAGTCATCTCTTATAAAAGTGGACATGAAAAGTCACGGGCAAGAAAGAGCACTCCCGAGCATAGCATTACTGATCTTTGAGTGTGTGTGTGAGGTCTACACTCTAGCCTACACCTCTCTACACCATTTGGCAATGATATTCATGCCAATGGAGTTGTATACAAATGTTCATTAATACATACATTTACATTGTCCATCTCTGAGTTCTCTATTAGTCTACTCAAAAGTCTATCGACTTATCAAGGGCATATCTCGGTCAATTCTTCACCACAGTCAGTGATTCAAAGCTTGTTGGATTCAGCTTGAAGTAATCTACATGCTATTAAAGTTTGAAGACATTCTATTCAGCCATTTTGGAGAAATCTGCGTCGAGGTGAACTCTGGTCATTTTTTGCTATAGTCCTAAAAAGTCGGGGGTATAGCTTAACTTGCTAAATTGATTTCTCTTAGCATAGTTTATCATTCTACATCATTCCACTTGCTATAGGTAGATTACTAAGCTAATTAGATACCCCTAAAAGGAATTTTTCCAATTCCTACTGTGTTGGTCATACTGAGCAAAATATCCAGCAGGTGTCAAGACATAAATAGAAGGTTTTCTTGAGTTTGTGACTTCCAAAGTTATCTGTTTTGATTCAATCATTGTACACATCATTTCCAAAGTACATAGGAGATTTTATGGTTTCATTGGAAAGCTAAGGAGGTCTAGTTATCAACTCTTAAGCAAAAGAGGGCTGGTACAAAGCAGGTTTAGCAGTACTTACTCAGTCTCTTCGAGCATCCATCCATCTTTCCCAACAGTGGTATCAGAGCAAACAACGGTAAAATGGGAGATGGTTTTCCTTCATTTATTGACAAATTGGATAGGAACAACTATCAAGCATGGTCTCTAAGGATGAAGACCTACTTACAAGGAAGGAGTCTCTATGGGTACATCTCAGGAGATGAGGAATTGCCCTCATTCAAAGCAAGAGGATTACCAACCAAGAAAGACCATGGAAAGCTCAACACATGGTGTGCTAAGGATGCATTGGCAATGTCTTACTTACTCAACTCTATAAAATTTTCTTTTGCCACATATTAGAAATTGTAAGACATCCCAAGAGACTTGGGAAACCTTGTCATCATACTTTTCCTCCAACACAAGGGCTAGGAAAAAGCAGTTGTTGATTGAATTCACAACACTTAGGAAGCAACCTAAGCAAGTTGTTTCAGAATTTGTGACCAAGATTAAAGATGTAGCAAATCAGTTAGCAAGCATAGGAGAAGAGATTGTAAGGCAAGTGATCAATGGGATCAAGGCTGATGACAAATGGGAAAGCTTCACAACTGCCATGGATCTTTACATGGACATGCACACTCCAGATCTTACAACCCTCATGGGACAATTGTTTACTCATGAAACAAAGCTCAACAAAAATGGAGATACATCCAAAGGTAATAACTCTTCTGCCCTATACACTGATAAGAAGTCTAAAGATAAAGGTAAAAGCAAGAAGGTGGACGATGAAAGCTCTACTTCTCAAGCCAACTATGCAGGGAGAGGTAGATCTTCAAGAGGAAGGGGCAGAGGAGGTAAGCTAGGTAGGGGGAGATCTTATAACTCCTCACCATGCAACATTTGTGGTCTATCAAATCATACTACAGATGAGTGTTTCAGGAATTACAAGAACCAGAGAGGAAGAGGATATCAAAGAGGTGGCTACTCAGAGTCAAGAGGTAGATTCAACCATCACCAAGGCTACAACAATAACTACAACAACAACTACAACAATAATTACAATGGCAACTACCAAGGAGGATTCAAATCTAGGAAGGATTACAACAACTACACAGAGGAGCAGGATGACTCTCTTCTAATCATGAACATGACTTCAAAATCAGGTACAAATGATGACCACCTATTCTACATTGACTCAGGATGCTCAAATCATGTGGCTGGCAATGTAGCATTACTCTCTGATCTTGAGGAACCAAAAGGTAAGCATCAAGTCCAAACAGGTGATGACACAAAGCATTCTGTAGTTAAAGTTAGAAATGTTAAGACTTATGATGGAAATAAGAATTTGTTGAGCAGGGTACTCTATGTACCAACCATTACCAAAAATTTGATGAGTGTTGGTCAGATTGTGGAGAAAGGTTTGCAGGTCAGATTCAATCAATATGGAGCATATGTGGAGGATCCAAGACATGGGTTCAAGAGGATTGCTAAAGGAGAAAAATCAGGTAGACTTTTCACTTTTGAGTTGGAAGATACAAAGAACATTGCACTATACAGTTATAAAGATCAAACACTTTCAGAGCTTGAGATTTGGCACAAAAGGTTAGGGCACATAGGAGAAAGAACCTTGAAACAAATGTGTAGGGACCAATGTGTGCTTGGGATACCTAATGTATCCAAGCAACATATGATTTACAAGTGTGGTGCTTGTCAATTTGGTAAGTCTCACAGGTTACCCTTCTCCAAGAAAGGAATATGCATGAGGACTACCTAGGGCTTGTACACACAGATGTATGGGGACCAAGCAAAGACCCCTCAGTCTCAGGATCAAGGTACTATGTATGGTCACGAAGGGACATCTGTCAATCATTCGAGAAGCAATCACATCGATGTTTTGGCACATGGCCATGTGATATCTTGGGACATTGGGATTAACATCTAGGCCTTGTGGCCTTAACTTATTTCTCCTAATGTGCTCTCTAGCCTTTGCATGTTCTTCCTCTCTAACCCTTAACTCTTCCGCTTTTTGCTTCTTCAAAGTGTTGAGTCTCATTAGAATATCCTCTATAAGAGGTTCTTGATAGAACTTGACTCTACATCCACTAATATACTTTGGCAAGATGTCACCTTCTAGTGTGGCCAATTGAACCGCACCACTAGTGGAAATTCTGTTAATGATCATGGGTCCATATCCTCTTTTTTCCAATTTACGAGGACATTGCTTTAGTGTGTAAACCAACACTAGTTCTCCCTCTTTCAAGCCTTTATCCTTGATGTGTACATCAAACTATGCCTTTTGTCTTTTCTTTGCAGCATATATGCCTCCTGCTGTTGGTAGCCTAGTCTCACCTAAGCATTCTAGATCAAATATCTTGGAGGACAACTCATGTCCATTCCACTCATGCTCTTGTGCTACTTTTAAATTCGGAACCAAGAAGTCTAATGATAACACAACATTCTATCCAAAGACCATCTAAAATGGGGTGGCATTGAGTACCATTTCGTAGCCAACTCGGTAAGCCCAAACAACATGATGAAGTCATTTATCCCAATAAGAGTGTTTATTATTTATGAGTTTTGTCATTACATTACATAAGATCTTATTTGTGCTCTCAGCTTTCCCATTAGCTTGTGGATGATAGGGGACCAAGTTCTTATGTATCACCAAGAATTCTTGGAGAAGATTTTCAATGACTTCATTCAAGAAGTGTGTGCATCTGTTAGTTACTAACTCTATTGGTAACCCATATCTGGTGAACACATTCTCAAATAAGAACTTAGCCTTCGTTTGAGCATCATTCTTTGTTGTGGCCTTGACGTCCACCCACTTTGTAAGGTATTCTATGGATACAATGATGTACTCTCCATGGGAGTTTCTAGATGGGGGATTAATAGGACCTACAAAGTCTATACCCCACTTCGAGAATACACCTCCTCCCATCATTGGCCTCAAAGGCATCTCATCTTTTCTGATCATATATTGTGCACATTGGCATGTGTCACATCTCTTCACATAGGTATGTGCATCCATATCAAGAGTGGGCAACCAAAGTTGTGAGAATAGAATGGTCTTAATTACTTGTTCTGGCCTGAAGTGTCCACCTACAAGACCACTCTGTGTAGTTTCTAAGATTTTCAAATAATCTCATTCATGAGTGCACAGTCTTAAGTAACCATCTTTTCCTCTTCGGTATAGGTTGTCTTCAACTAATGCATAGTCTTGAGCCTCTTGCTCCATGCTTCGTGTTCTTGCTAGAGTAGCCTCGCTGGGTAGTGTTCTCAATTTCATAAATGCTACCAATGGAGTAATCCATTCTAGAATTAAGGACAGATGATAAAGGGTGGCATGCTCCACTGGGAGTTTTTCTCGGCACACTCGACCATTCTTAAGACACTCATGTATTTCTTTATCCATACTAGTCCAATACACTCCTAAACGTTTTAGATTCTCTTATGTTCATTGTTTAGCATAGTGATTTCCTAGCAATCCTTCATGAGCTTGTTGCAACCAACTACTATGTTCATCGTCCTTGATACAACAAGCTAGTACACCCATCGTATCCTGTTTGTACATGCTTCTTGCCAATATTTGATAGTTTTGTGATTTAACAATTTCTTCTTTGTTCGTTCTAACATTCTTATTTGCCGGTCTGAAGGTTAGGATAGGTACCAACTTATTTGCCTATTTAGGAAAAACTTCTAAATTGAACAGATAATGTAAGGTAGTTCATAAGACACTCCTTGCGGTGACTCTCCTGAAGTGATGCGAGAAAGGTGATCCACCCTGAGGTGTGTTCTACCTTTCCTTTCAACCACCTCAAACTTATATTCGATTAGTAAAAGGAACCATGTTACTAAGCATCCTATTCTGCAAGGTTAATTGACCAAATATAATAAAGCTTGATGATCAATGGAAAACTTGAACTTGTTGGCCAATAGATAGTGTCTAAACTTCTTTACAACATATACCATGACTAAGCCTTCTCTTTCAGTTGTTGTATAATTTTGTTCATCTGCATTTAGTTGTCTGCTAGCATATGGTATAGGCAAATCTACATTTCCTTCACCTGTGGGTTGTGCCAGCACATATCCTATTGCATGATTGGAAGCATCCACGTGTACATGGAATGGTTTATTCCAATCAGGAGTGGTCAGTATTGGTGCTATGCACAAACTTCTCTTCACTTCATTGAAGGAGTTCTCACATTCATCGTTTCACTCAAAATTTGTGAACAAGGCATAAAGAGGTTTGGCTATGATTGCATACATGTGAATAAACCTATGGGAATATCCACACTCGCCCATAAAGGCTTTGTACCTCTTTAACATTCCTTGGCCTTGGAAACTCTGCTATGGCTTTTACTTTGTCTTCATTTGTTGATATTTCAATCTTAGAAACAATATGACCTAAGATCTTACCTTGACATACCATGAACACACACTTTTCAGGGTTTAGACACACTTGATATTCTCTGCACTTGTTGAAGATCTGTCCCACCTCAGGCATGTGGAGTCCTCTTTCTTGGCAATGAGCACATAAATCATCCACATATACTTCTAAGCTCTTTCGCAAGAACTTTTTGAAGACATGACACATGAGCCTTTAGAATGTTGTAGGTGTGTTGGTGAGCCCAAATGGCATCACACAAAATTCAAAGATTCCCCACTCTGTGGCAAAGGCCATTTTGTGTTGCTCTTCTAGGGCAATGGCTATTTGGTTGTAACCTCAAAATCTATCAAGGAAGCTATCAACTTGCCTGCAACATGCACCAATAATTTTTTGGTGATTGGAAGTGGATAGCTATCCTTGATCGTTGCCGCATTAATGTTTTTAAGGTTAATACATACTAGCAACTTTCGGCTCTTCTTGGGCACCACTACAATCGGGGACACCGATTCAGTATGCTAAATTTCATAGATAATTCTAGCTTTAATAAATCTATCAATTTCTTCTTTTATTTTTGCTTCATAAGTGTCATTATATGTGTAGGTTTTTTGTTTGGTGGGTTTGGCATCAGCTGTCATGGGGATCATATGAGAACATATTGCTGGATCTGCCCCCTTTAAGTCTATATATCTCTACACAAAAATGTTCCTATGTTAATAAAGCTGCAAGCTCCATTTCTTCTTCTTCACTTAGGTCTTCTCCTATGCACCTGCATCTCTCCTCGTTTCCTTCAATCATTACCATAATATTTTTGGTCTTTCCTTTATTATCATATGCTTCTCTTTTGATGGCCTCTCTCTTAGGCATTCATACCAGAATTTTTCGGTCTTCAACTTCATATTTCTTGAAATTCTCCAGTACTTCAAAAAATGATTCCTCTTCTTCTTGTTTCACTACCTTTCTTTTCTTTTTCTTTTGTCTACCTTCACTTTCTTCCCTTGAATTTATAGTTTAAATGCTTGTGAGAGGTTCTTCTTCTTTTTGCGTAAATACTCCTACTTTTTTTAGATAGTCTCCTCTGAGTCAATGTAAATATCCATCACAATGGACTCTAGATCATCGTCATTCTCTTCTTCTTCTATGACCACATTAGAGTCACACTCTTCTAACAAGGGCTCACACATGAACACAAAGATATGATAACCCTCCTCATCACAATGAGGTGTCCACTATCCAGTGATCTTCATTGAGAGCAATGTCCATGGTGGCTAAGATTTTTTCCCAACCATGAGGCTCAAATTCCTTATCTAGAAAGTTCATTGATGTGTAGGTTGGGTCTCTAACCCGTCTATCTCCTTAAGAAGTTCCTTCTTTTCTCAATTTTAGGCATCTTTCCTCTTCTTCTACGGCCTTGCACATCCACAAGTGAGTATCTTCATGCATCCATGATGGATTAGATGAACCTTCAGACATCCATGATGGATTAGAACGCACAAAGATTGAATCTTCTTGCACTTTGTGGATAGGATTCCACTATAGGGGTGGTATATATCTAAATGTATAATCCTTTAAATTTACCTTCATTTTGACACCTAAATGCTGGAATTACAAGGAGTTGGTTCCCCAATCCTATACTATTTGTAGTTTCCGTAAGAAGGGCCTTCCTATGATCATTTCATAGACATTATTTTTTCCAAAGTCACATATAGCAAAGGTGTGTTCAAACTCTACACCACAAGTGGTTAGAGTTATCCCTTCTAGCAATCCTAGATGTCTTTCAATATGGCCATCAGCCATTTGAAGCTTCATTCTAGTTGGTCTTAATGTGGGTTTTCCCCATTGCTCCCACAACGACGTAGTCGCAATCGCAACACGGACACCTAAATCTAAGATAGCTTTGGTTTTGTAACCTTGATAGGTGATTGGAAGATAAGTATTACCTTCTTCACCTTCACTCATGTCTCCTATGTTGTCTAGAGGTATCTCTAGGACTTTTTGCTTAGAACATGCATTTGACATATTGGAACCAAGTTCTGGAACCTGATTCACTACATGTTTCCATAACGCAAGTTTTACTTTAAGTAGCTCTTCTAAGGTGAGATGACATTGAACCTTAGTGTTCTTCACAACATTAGTGCTTCTTGGAACCACTCAGTCTTTGTCTCTTATCAGTATTATGTGAGCTCTGATCTGAAGAGATTCAGGTTCCCATGGGCTTGTGAATTGTGGCAACTCTTGTCAAGAATTAGATTCAAAATCTAATCTTTTGTCTTCTTGTTGCTCTACTTGATCTACATAAATAGATGGAATGTTTTGGGGAAATTGATCATGAAGATCATCAATTTCAAGAATAGGAGAGGGATTACCCTTCTCCTTGGCCCATTTCTCTTCTTATATTTCTTGTGAGAACTCTTGAGAGTACCATTGAATTGAAAGAGGTGTTCCGTCATCCATGGAATCAGGAACATAAACTCTCGTTGGTGGTAAGCTTTCTTTTTCAACAAATGGATGAGCTTGTGGAGGTAAAGAAACATGTGGCTTGTTTACCAACTACTCTAATATTTATAATAAGCCTTGGAAATGCAAACTTGGTTTAACAGAGTTTGTGTAATTGAATAGTTGATTGGCCTCAAACATAGCTTGAGCTAATTCTATGATTTTTATGCACATTTTTGTCCATTTAAAATCTAAATCTACTCTAGGGTAACTCTTATCTGTTGGCCCTTCCTGAAGTCTAGCCTGGTAGGCCTTGAACATCATGTCCAAGTCCTCTAGGGTTGGATTTACAAGAATAGACCCTAGTTATGGTCTATTTACAATGAGTGGTGGGGTGGGATGAAGTGAAGTGGATGGATTTTTGGCATGCAAGGGGTTTTGAGATGCAATGTTTGCAATCCTTCTTTCTTCTGATAACTTTCTAGCCCACTTATGATTGGCTTTCTATCTGATATCCTTCCAAGTCCTTGTTTTCCTCTTACTAGGCTCTCTTAATTCACTTGACTCAGATTGTTCAGTTGGTTTCACTTGTTGTAAGGCTTGTGTCCTAGTAACAACTTGTATAGGAGCCATGCTAACACTACTTGAACTTGAATCCACCACTAAGCCTACTAAATTATTGGGCATAACCTTGGGCACACTAGAGGAGTTCCTTGGATAATCTTTTGAGAGATGTTCCTTGCCCCACTCAAGACAAAATCCTTGTATTGTGTTGCTCCATCCTTGTCCCAGAGTCCGTGAGTGGGAACATTCGTGAATGAAATGGTCGCTCTGACATCAAACACATGGTCATCTAAGGGCTTGTCATCTCACTTCTCTCAATTAGGGCCAAGGGTTAGGATTTGCATACATGAAATTGGAGTATTATGGATCCCAATTTGTTTCTATAGGTGGTGCCTCATATTGATATGCATAAATCTCACTATGATTGGGTGACTCTGTGTAATAAGCTTGTGGACTATCCTCATGAGCTTAGTGAGAAATCTAAGCAAGAGGGTCATTTTCTGAGACCAAAGGGGTCATTGGTACTAGTGCTCTATTCGGGTTATCTTCTGTCACTGCATACTTAACTGGGACTACATTGGCAGGAGGTGGTGGTTGGATTCCTAGGACAAGTTGTGGCATATATGGTGCCTGATATTGCTATTGGTATTGAGGTTGATATTGTTGTTGTGGCCTATAATATGGTTGTTGGTATTGGTTCTGATACCTACCATGTTGGTAAGGTTGCTGATAAGTTTGTCTGACAGCCTGCCTACTTTATGGACAATATTGAGCCATATGGTTTGTGTATTTAATTTCTCTCAATAGTGCAATATGGAGCATTCATCTCACATTCTGGTTTTGCAATGGCCATGCGTTGGCCATGTGGTCACCTTCGCATGTATAACATCGCTTCAATGAGGTAACCCTTGGTGTTTGTCTATTTGAATGCCTAGCTTCATGACAACTTGCTCTGTTATCTCATATATCTGTGGAGAGTCTAGAAGTATGAGTACTAGAGTTGTCAGAATCAGTAGTTGACCTATATTCTAGTAGTTGTGACCATTTAGGGGCTGAAACCAAGCTAAAGTGGTATCCTTGAGGGTCAAACCAAATGCCTTGAATTGAGTGAACAAGTCCTCGACCTGTTCAGCTTGTAACACTTGTTTGAACTCAGCCACATGATCATAAGGATCTCTTGACCGATCAAAGTAGTTTTTCATTTTCTTGACCACTTGAGAGGGTCTACGGGTTTTTGGGTACTCTCGAGGTCTAGGCAATGGAAACTCATGATCATCTCTTTGATTCCTATGTGCTCTGTGTCTCTCTCTTTTAGGCCTTCTATTTTCAAATCCTGATCCATCTCTACCCATTGTGTGTGCAAAGCTTACCTCAGGTCTCTCTTTGGCCCTTTCCCTCTAATTTTCATGAGCCTTGGATGATCCTACACCTTAAAGGCCTTGGGAAACATTAGATCTTGGTCAAGAGAAAATTAATTTGCCCTTCGAGGTGTATGCATGTCTACAAGGTTCATACCATGAAAACTCTCTCCAATGTGTTGTCTAAGTAGACCACTTTTCCTGGAGTATGAGGATCTTTAAATTCATATATTTTCACATTTGCTTCTCTCCTAGGTTGATTAGTCTTAAACATACAAAAGGCTTTATCTTTCTACCTATTCCAAAACAATCCTATACTTTTGTTATCCTAGGGAATCCATTCAGGTGTGAGTATTTTCGTTAAGACCGATTTTCCTCTAGGGGTCTTGGGTTCTCATCTTGGGTCTCCTTGCTCAAGGTCCCATATCTCATTCTCAGGAATGATATTTCCAAACTCATCTATCCTATTTGGTAAGCTGGTCATAACGTACATGGTTCCTTGCTTATCAATATAAGAACCATCTTCAAATTTGACCACTGGGTGTTCAAGTCCGAAGGGTTGATTGGGATTTTTGAGATGGACAACTGATCACCTGAAGCCATCCTTGATGCGTGCATCTAATCAATTGCTCCTAATATACTCCAACTACATCTTATAGGAACCTTCTGGTGTTTGTAAATAGGCATTGATAGAGCTACCTATAGGTCTTTCCATGCTAAAAGACATTTATGAATCACTTGTGTCCAAATTAGCATGTAGGGATAACCATTGAGTTGTTGAGCCTATGATCTAGCTATATGGTTGACACTAGCTTCAGATGATCTAATGCTTTGTCTATCTTGGCCTAGGTGTCTACCTGAACTAAGGTTCATAATCCTTGTCTTATACTCCCAATGTTTTCCTAAGTACAACCGTGTTGCAATGTTCTTTTGAATGAGTTATTTGTTCTTTCCATAACAATGTTCAATGTATGCCTGTATTTAAGAACCTAGGTTTTTTTTTTTATTATTTCATGCCTAACATATCCCCAATTACTCAAAACCACTATTCCCACTTAGCCTAAGCTAAGAATGGACAAAGGGGGTTTACTGTTCTTCCAACCTCAAGTTAGATGCTCCAAAAAAAATGCTATCATGTCCAATAATTGTGCTCCCCAATCCTCCCTTTGTGCTACTCTTTGCCTTGCTCTAAACTCCTTTGAATGCTCTTAATACACCTGTATAAATCATACATTTAGATCAAGATTTAGACTTAGTATTTTTCATAGACCACTTGCATTCAGGCATCTCCAAGACCTACTTTTCCCCCTTGTATTTCTAAAAAACTTTCTAGAGCTCCCTTGATTCCTAATACCACTTGAGGGTCAACTTCAGAATACCATATTTATAAGTCAACGTATGAGTTTTACAGAAAAAAGCTTTCCAACGAGCTCAAAATCACTCAAAACGGAGTTCGTATGAGAAAGTTATGTCCAATCAAGCTTCTAGGGGTCAAAAGAGGCAAACAAGACCTCTCAGAGAATCGCGATTTTTTGTAAGTCAGGCAGCTATAAAGTCATGGTTTTTACAAGCGCAACAACCATAGAATCATGATTCTCTCAAAATGCAGAAACCAAAAAATTGTGACTTTCTCAAAATCTACCAAGGAGGGAATCACAAAATTCTCAAATCTTTAAGTCCAAGAAATCGCAAATTTCTCAAAATCACTAAGCCCAGGAAATCATGACTTTCTCAAAATCAACAAGTCCATGAGATCGTGACTTTCTCAAAATCGCCAAGTCCAAGAAGATACAAATTTCTCAAAATCACCAAGTTTAGGAGATTGTGACTTCTCAAAATCACCAAGTCCAAGAAATCACAATTTTCTAAAATGCTCTAAGTCTAGTAAATCTATAAGTTCAGGAAATTGCGATTTTCTCAAAATCACTAAGTCCAGCAAATTGCAACTTTCTCAAAATCACTAAGTCCACAAAATCCTGATTTTCTCAAAATCGCCAAGTGGAGAATCATGAATTTCTTAAGTTCCACTAAATCAAGAGAATCACAATTTTCTTGAAATTCTAAGTGCAAAGAATCATGATTTTCTCAAATCCTCTCATGCCAAGCCTAGAGAATCACGAATTTCTTGAATCCAACAAGGCCAAAGATTCGCAATTTTCTCCAAATACACAAATCCAAAGAATCGCAAATTTCTCAATTTTGGATGAGGTTAGATAATCGCAATTTTCTCAAACTCTAAAATCCAGAGAATTGCGATTTTCTCAAATTTTCGAAGTCTAGAGAATCGCAATTTTCTCAAATTCCAAAATCTAGAGAATCACGATTTTTTGAAATTTTCTAAGTCCAAAGAATCACATTTTTTCTCAAAATGCACAATTCCAGAGAATCGCAATTTTCTCACTTTCAGAGAATCGTGATTTTCTCAAAAAAATTTAGGCGGGAAAAATTTGAATTTTTGAGAGAATCACAATTTTTTGAGAAAGTTGTGATTTTCTGAGTTTTTAGGCGATAATTTCAAATTTTTGTGCCAAGCCCCGAATGTGCAAAAAATCGTGAAACACACAAGTGCATGCACTCCCAGGAACTTCCTACTCTTTCTTGCACTCCCACACATGAGAAATGATGTGAAAATTGTGAAACTACAGTATAAAACAAAAACATTCTATGAAAATGAAGATGGATGAAGATGGTAATGATGATGATGATGATGAAGATGGAGAAGAAAAATCAAAAAATGAACAGAAAATTACTATTTTTTACCTTCCATGATTGCAAATCTATGATCTTATCATCACAACACTCATCCTCAAGCAAGGCTCCTTGGCAACGGCACCAAAATTTTGTGTAGGTCAAGCATGAGTACCACCTCCTTTACTTGTCAATCCGCAGAGACGTGAGGACTGATATGAAGATCCTGAGCATGTGAAGGCACAAATGTGTGAGTGAGTAGCACACTAGCATGCACACACATACATACACACATGCATGCAAGGCAAGATCAATGAGAGGAACAATGGAAAGCTTTCTATTGCAAAGAATTCTCTTACAAAAGCTCAAATCTCTCACAAACTACTAAGAAGCGCACTCCCTAACCAACCAACCCCATAAATGAGCTCTCTAACTCTTTTTATAGTTTTTTTACCAATTTTGGCCTTGTCCAGACCTAGTGTTTGGCTTAGTTTAGGTTCCAAGGCTTATTTGAGGGCTCAAATGGACTCTAAAAATTATGAAACTTGGTAGGTAGCTACTTCTAATACTCCTCAAGCTTGAGGACTCCTTAGCATGAACAAATGGAGTTCCAAAAATGAGAAATGATATTTACATTGGTTTCTAGTGATAATAATCACTATTTTTATAGGGATTTCTTCTGAAAATTTGTCGTGTACTCCCTGAAGCTCCGTACATGCTCCCTCTTCTTATTTTTCCACTTCTTTGTAGCATTCCTTTGCCTTGTGCTTGACCTTGAGTGCCAAAAATCATCTTCCATCTACACATGTCCAATGGATCTCTTTGAATCTCTCTCATACAACCTCCCAAGAAAACCCCTGTATTTGCCACCAACTACCAAAAATGGACCCCCAATTTGTGGTAGCATTGTTTTTAAGTATTCTTTTCAAGTACTTTCCCTCCATTATCAATCCGAGTGTTGCAAAGTGATGGATTAAGAACATCAACTACACAACCCTTTTGTGAATAGTACTTATTTTCATAAGCCTTTCTATCAATGGTCTTACATGCATGTCATTAGGCAAAAATGATTGCTTTGGCATGTTGTTGTGACTACCACCATCTTCTGCATGAGACTTCTTACTCAGAATATTACTTTAATTTGAAACTTTCCTCTTATGTGTAGTTAATGAATGTCCCGTTGATTCAATCCTACTGCTCATTTCATGTTTGTGATCAATGTGTCTCTGATCTTAATTTCTTCATATCTAAAACTCCTTTCCTCACAAGCATTTTGACCGTGCATGCCAGTTGAGTCCATACTTATTGTATGGTTACAAATGTTTTCTCCATGTCTAGAATGATTCAACTTTCTTAATGCTTCCTCATAATCCTCCTTTCCCTTAATACTACAATCATATGACATTGATCTTTTGAATGATGCCAACTCTTTTCTGTGTCATCCAAGATGCTTCTCCCTCGATCCTTTTTTTTTCTCACTTGAATCTTCTCTATTTTTGTATCTACCATCATTGTCTATAGAAAACTTGTCCCTCCTAGATTTTCCACTCTCTTTGTAATTGCTTTGCATTCTTCTCTCAATAGACACCTCTTTATTTGTGTATATAGCATCATTTGCAGTATCCACCTTCCTTGCTACTTTTTCCCCTCTCCCCATGGCAGCTTCTACGCCTTTCACCACTCGTGTTATCATATGCTTCTCTTGTATGAGCAGCTAGCTATCCATCTTGTCTTCCCACTTCCTTTGTATGATATCCTCTATCAAAACCATTAGAAGAATGACCCCTATTATTTGAAGGGCTTCCTTCCTTTATATGAAGATAAGATTATCCAATTCTTGGTGCCTCTTTTGGAGTTCAACTTCTAGAGCCACAATTTTTTCTTTCAATTTTTGTACTTCCAATGTCACTCAAAATTCAGGGTTGGATTCCTCTTTTGGGATTCCTATGCCTAGCAAATTGCTGATCCTACCCTTCCCCAAGTCTATATTCATCATATAACATTACACTTGAGTTGCACTCATCAACCACCCTAGCAGCTCTTGATTTGAGTCATCTTTATAAAGTATTGGATTCTCATACTCCCCTATTCTTGTGCTCTATGATTTTTATAATTGCAGGTTGAATCCATCCTAAAGAAAATCCTTATCAGGTTCATTTTTTAAGGGAAATATTTCTTAAAATATTTCTTGAATTTCCTTTTCATTTGCCCTTTTCTCCAATTCATCATTTGTCACCAATCTCTTTGTAGTTAAATTGGAAGAAACTTGGATTTGCACACTTGGACTCTGGCCCAATGGTGATAAAGCATGTGTGCCAGTCATGCAGAAAGTTGGATTGTATCAACCAGGGCCATCCCTATAATATAGAAAATGTAGCCTCATTGTGTTAGAGGAGATGGTGGACACCTTCCAGAGATGAGATGGTGCTCCAAATTCGTGCTTCACACTAGCCAAAACTGAGTTAACAAGTGCAAAGTGGAACTTTTGAGCTTTCCAAGAAACAAAAATAATCACCCAAGTACTTTGGAAGATGATCCTCAAATCATTGGATCAAAATAGATAACTTGGAATTTTCACTATGAACCAAAACTTCCTATTTCGGTCATCATGCCTACTCATGAAAATGAATAGTACTCCTTCCTGGGTAACAATTGGACAAAATCCTTTTGGGAATGTCTAATTGACTAAGGTATCTAGCTAGCACAAGTTTTGTAACTTGAAATGATCAACTATGCTTATAGAATGATGCTTAGCAAAACTAAGACGCATCTCGAGATTTTAGGGAATTAAGAGTATGCAGAAGAGAGGGAAATGTTTTAAAAATAACTCGAGAATGATTGAGCCAATTAAGATGCATTTTCATAGCAAGAAAATAGATGTTCTATGAATATATACCGACTTGAATCATGACAAATGATCAAGTACGCGCTAAGAAATGGATCAGAGAATCCCATTGTTCTGAGTAGTACATGATAGAGTAGAGGAGATGAGATATGAGAAACCTATATGTATTAATGCACAAAACTTACATTGACATTTGCAATGAATGATTGAACAATGTGAGGGAAACATAAGAGCTATAATGTGAGCTCAATATGCCATACAAATTCCTCTGATATCTCTACTATATCTTCCTCTCCTAGCTGCATATCCACGCGACTAGATAGTCCTCTTTTTATAGCATTTTGTTGGAGCCAAGATTCAAGTTTCAATTTTAATCTTTACCTAAAAGTGTTCCAAAATTTTAAGACTGGATCTATCATAAATTCTCACCAAATAAGTCGTGGAAAGGTTCTCTTATGAACTTGTAATTGGAAGTGATTCCACTGATGCACTTTTACAAGGAGTAAAAATCAATCTTTTACAAGTCTAGATCATTCATGTGCTAATGCATGAGTGAACATATGACCTTTAGGGTAAGTGATCAAGCACTTAGGCTTGGCTTAATTGAACCAAAAGCTCCCCCTCAATCCTAACATTCTTGGGCTTCAACTTTCTTTGATCTCGTGCAATCAAATCACCATCTTGAACCTGTTCAATTTAGTTCCATCCAAAGATTTAGTTAGCATATTTACACATTGCAAGTTTGTTAATACATAGAACAATTGTATGTCCTTGCTAAGTAGCTTCTCTCTCACATAATGATAATGCACTTCAATGTGCTTAGTCCTTGCGTGCTATACGAGGTTAGCAGTCAAATGTGGTGTGCTAGTATTATCTCCAAAGAACATTGGAGTGTATGTATGTAGCCCCAAGTCCGAGTAGATTAGTTTTAACCACATTATCTCTTGTGTTGCATTTGCTAGGCCCCTATATTCACCTTTAGTTGATGACAATGCCATAGTTGGTTGTTTCTTTGATGACCATGAAATCAACTTAGATCCTACAAAAGAAAAGTATTTAGAGATGCTCCTCTTATCATCTTTTGAGCCAACCCAATCTTCATCAGAGTATAGCTTGATATCCAAGTCAGATGTTAATGGATAAAATAGCCCTCCATTTATGGTACCCTTCAAGTACATTAAGATCCTTTTGGTAGCTTCCATGTAAGGTTTTCTTGTTGTATGTATGAATTCACTCAATGTACTCACCCCATAGCATATATCTACTCTTGTTAGGGTTGCATAATTAAGACTCCCAACAAGACTTTGATAGCTTGTAATGTCTTCAAGCAACTCTCCTTCATGAGTATTGAGTTTGTGGTTCAATTCCATGGGTGTACCTGTAATTTTTGCATTTTCCATTTTGAGCTTAACTAGCATATCATGGATGTACTTTCTTTGAGTAATGAGAACACCAGTATTTGTGTAAACAATCTCTAAACCATGAAAATATGGAAGTAATCCAAGATCATTGACCTTGAACTCCTCCTTCATGTGGGCTTTGATCTTCTTGATGCCATTGGCATCATTTCCTGTAATGATAATGTCATCCACATAAACACATAGATAAATAACCTTTGAATTAGTCTTCTTAATGAACAATGATGAATCTGCCTTGCTTGCAATAAAACCTTGGTCTTGCAAGTATGTGAACAACCAATGGTTCCAAGCTCTAGGAAATTGCTTTAAACCATATAGTGCCTTACTTAGTTTACATACATAATGAGGTTTGTCCTTGTCTTCATAGCCTGGTGGTTGAGCCATGAAGACCTCTTTAGAGATCCACCCATTAAGGAATGCATTTCTAATATCTAATTGGTACAAGTTCCAATTCTTTGAAGCAGTAATACTTAAACTCTGATTGTTGGCATCTTGGCCAGAGGTGAGAAGGTCTCCTCATAATCCACTCCATGGAATAGAGAAAACCCTTTTTCTACTAGTCTTGCTTTATACCTATTTATTGTGCCATCTGAATTCTTTTTCACTTTGTGAATCCACCTAGATACTATTACCTTGATGAAAGGTTTTTTTGGAACCAAATCCCAAGTGTTATTCTCTTGAAGTGTTTCAATTTCTTCCCGCATAGCTACTCTCCATTCTTCTTTCTTTTTGGATTCTTCAAATGAAGAAGGTTCCTCTGACATAGAATCTTTAGTCATGTATGTAGAATGTTTGGTGACTAATGATGTGTCATAGCCATACCTTATAGGTTTCTTGCTTTCCCTTTGAGATCTTCTAAGTACCTAATTGGATGACTTTGGAATGTCTTCCAATTTTTTGAAATTTGCTTTCCCTTAGACTTCCAAGCTTTGAAATCAATTTGTTCTTCATGTTCTGAGTTCACATCATCAGATGTATGTATATATTCTCTGGTCAGATTTGGAGAATCATTCTCCAAATCATAGGGTAGCTTTATTTTCCTACAATCATCCTCAAACAAAGGGTTATTTTCACCAAATACCACATCCCTAATAACTATAGATCCTTTGTTAGTGGGATTATATAATCTATATCCTTTCTGATTCTGATCATAGCCAATAAATATGCATCTTTCAGCTTTTGAATCAAGCTTTCCCCTAATATGTGAGGGTATATAAAGATCTTATAATTATCTAAGCAAGGGCTCCTACCATTCCATGCCTCATAAGGTGTCATCCCATCTAGAGACTTGGATGGAAGCCTATTGATTAAGTAAGTGGCTATGAAAACAGGCTCCACCCATAGATAATTAGGGAGTTTTTTCTATTTTACATGGTAAACTGTCACATTTCATCATTAAACTTTTCAAATTAAGCATAATTTTGTGTTATTAAAGGTTTAGAGGTGAAGAAAGGAAGCTTTAAGAGGCTTCTAAATGTCAAAAAGGGGCTTGGAGTGCTTCCAAATGCAAAAGTGTGAAGTTGTTATTATAAGAAATAATAGCACAATGAAAATAAACCAGTAGAAAGAGCTGAGAAAAATGCAAACAAAGAGAGTCACATAGTAAGACATAGTTAGAGTGAGAAAAATGCAAACAAAGAGAGACGCAGAGTAAGAGATAGAGAACTCAAATTCTCAAAGTACCAAGAGTAATGCAGCTATAAAGATGGTGTTGTCCACCCATGCACTCCCAATGTGGAGCTTAGATGGTGATCTAGAAGAACTCCATATGAAAGGCTTACTAGTGCACAATGCTACGTAAAGCTACACATGGGCCATGCTTACATAGCTTTTACAAGAGGACTCAATATAGATAAACATAGTTGGAAGATACAAAATAGTCAACAAAATATAAAATCCAAAAATATCTCCAAAATAAGAAGTCTTACCATCTTGGCCCTAGGGGCTAGGGGGGATAGGCCCCCTAGACCCCGCAGAAGGGGACAAACCTCCCTCTGCACTCCCTACATAAAGGTTCTATGCAAAAACCTACGATGCCACAATGCCTATATTTTCACTTTGAATGGAAACTTAATGATTGAAATGTTTATGCCCTACATAACCTATTGGATGGCTCACAAAGACCATATATTACCATCAACAATCACACATAGATATCATCTAACTTGGATGTTAGGGTTCCACAAATGGCTTGGCTCTCACAATGGCTAGGGGCCTTACAACTTAGAGTAGTATGGATCTTTTATGGTCACTTGAGGGTGGAGTATTGAGTATATCTAGCACCCCCCCTCAATGTCCACCTTGTAGTGAACTATCTCCTTGGTCGAATGCCAAGCTATGAAAGTGTCCATGAAGTTTCTCTCTCCCAAGAGCCTTGCTCAAGATGTCTACTCCATTTTCTTGATTAGGTAAATATATTATCTCCACGAAACCATCCTCAATCAACTCACACACGTAGTGATACTGAATTTCTATATTCTTGGTATGTGCATGGAAAATAGGATTCTTGGTGATGGCCATGAAACTTTGGTTGTCATACTTTAACCTTATAACCCCTTGTCTCTGTATTCCTATGAGCTAGAGGAGTTTTTTCAACCATATTACTTTGCATGTTGCAACACATGCTTCTCATCTTTAGTAGAAAATAATTCCAAATTTGGTTGCTTCTTATTTATCCAAGATAAAATAATAGATCCTAAAGAAAAGAAATGTCTAGAAACTAATTTTTCCATACCAATAATTGTTGCTCAAGCTGAATCAAAATATCGAACCAAAGAAGATCCTTCTTCACAGAGAATACCATAATCAATGGTTCCTAGTATTCGCATGCTTGCCTTCCAATGAGTTTGGCAAGGCTTACTAGAGAACTTGCTTACTACTCCAACAACATAGGAGATGTCTTGTGTGCTATTTCACAACTAGATGAGACTTCCAATTAATTTCTTATATCTTCCAATATTCATTAGAGGTGATTTATCTTCAATACATAATTTTTTGTTCACCTCCATAGGTTTACAAACCTCCTTGAAATCCTCCATGTGGAATGCATTCAAAATCTATCCTACATACTTTTGTTGGGAGATAAAAATCTTCCTTCGTTTCTACCATACTTCAGTGCCTAGTCAATAATCGTTGATATACTTTAGTAGTGATGTGTGTGAACACAGCAAAACCACGGAGGCACTTTTTTCCTCTTTGGGAGGTTTTTCCCCCAGCTTGTATATATGCCTATAACCCTAATGGGTCACTTATCTTTTTTGCATTCAATTGGTAACAATTAGTATTATGTGTTGTGCACTAAGCTTCTTCGTCTTCTTCTTCCTTGTGTTCTTCCATTGCTTCTACGGACCTCAAACTCCAGCAATTGGTATGAGAGCAAGTCACTAGTTTATCTAGGGCATCTTCATGACCCCTTTGATTAGAGTCTCACAATCACACAAAAATTTGTGAGCATACTAAAAGTGCTTAGGAGTTCAAAACGGTTTCGCTTTGTGGTGTCAAAATTTGGATGTGAGCTTTTTGCAACCTCCAAAATCAGTATTGTAGTGTCTATGAAGGCAATTTTATCCTTTTGTGCCGAATGTATATACAAATTTTGGTTGACCTATAGAAGCACCTCGAAGTCTGTTATAGGTTTAGTAGAGCTCAACAAGGTAGCTCTATTCAATTTCTAGAGATACAATCATTTTTTCTACACAATATTTTAAATAGTGGCCATTGTTGATAGCAATGATGTATTCTATATGTTGGCTGATGAGGACAAGTTGGATGGTACCAACTACCCATTGTGAGCATATATCATGCTTCATGTATTAGTCAAAATGGACTATGGAATATTACAAAGGGTATTGAAAAACACCCTACTACACCTTGGAATATAGTTATTGAAGGTGATGGAGATGGCATTGAAGATAATGATCTTCAGGTTCCTGTTTGTGCTACATTTCTTGTTGCACCTACTATAGAGCAACTTCCTTGGGATAGTATAGATGCTCAAGCGCATGCATTGATAGCTTTGTCGATAAAACCTACCATTATCCCTCATATTCGCTCGTATTTCTTATCACCAAAAATAATTAGAGAGTGAGCATATGAATGAAGGAGATTCTATGGAAAGTTTTTGACAAAGATCAAAGATTTGAAGCAGCAGTTGACTTTTGCAGATGAAGTCTTGCTAAATAGTTAACATGTGCATATTGTTTTGAATGGTCTTCAATATTCATATCAAATTTTTGCTTCTAATCTTTGATTGATGATGAAATGCAATCCAAATGCCTTAACATTTGAGGAGCTAGTCTTTGCTTTATTGCAAGAAGATCAGTCTAGGAAAAACATGTCCATTATGTGTGTTGTAGATGAAGCTTTCTTAGCTAGTTAGAAGGGCAAAGGTAATTGGAGCTCATCTACTAGTACGCAGAAATCTACTAATGCTACACACTCAAAGAAGGAAGACAAAGATGCAAAGAGAAGAAAAAAGCAAAAACAATTTTGCAAATATTGTAAAGGCCAAGATCAACTCATAATGATTTGTCCAAAACTAGCTACAAAAGAGGCAAAGAAAAAAGAGCTTGGAATGGTTGTTGTAGAAGCCTCTACACCTAAAACAAACTGTGCAAATCTTGTGCAGAATGAAGAATGGGAATTTACTATTGTTTGTAGTTATGACCCATCTTCTCATAAAAAGTGTATGTTTGTAGTAGACTCAGATGTTTGGTAATTTGATAGCAAAGCAACCAAACATATTACCTCAAAGTGTAGATCATTTTGACTACTACTGATGGTAGTTCTTTCACATTGTCAAATGCTTTCTTTGTGCCAGGGATCAAGAAAAATATTTTATCAGTCTCAATATTAGCCAAGATCATCCTGATTATCAAAATTATTGATGGCACATGTACAGTTCATGATCTGTCAAATAGGTATGTTATTATTGCTTCTAGTATTTTATTTTCTAGGATCTATAAGCCCATAGACTATGCAAAATCAATGAATGATTCAGCACGTGCAATTCAAGATTCTTAGGGTATCTCATATGCAAAACTTTGGCGTGCATGCTTGGGTCATCTCAATTTTTCTAGCTTGCTATGCCTACAAAAACTTGAAATGATGTCCTCTATGCCCAAACTTGAGGCACCTGGTAAACATGTCTGTGAAGGCTATATTCTGGGAAGAATGTATGGTTTCTCCTTCCCAAAAGATTGTTCAGTACTTGCTAGTCAAAAATTGCAACTTGTACATAGTGATGTCCATAGTCCTATGTAAACACCTTCCTTTAGAAAATACCTTTACTTCATGAATTTTATTGATGATTTTTCCAAGAATGCATGGGTGTAGCCATTGAAAGCAAAGTCCAAATATGTGCTTCATACAGTTTTTGGTTTTGGCAGAAAATTTTTCATTGTGTAAAATGAGCACCCTCTATTTTGATGAAGGGGAGGAATACATGTCTTCTGGCTGAATGTGGGATAAAACATCAGTGTATAATGTCATATACATCTCAAGAGATTCGAGATGCTAAAATAAAGAATAGTTCTCTCATGGGAATGGAGAGGTTTATGTTCAAAAGTCAGGCTTTACCACATAGGTTCTATCTTGAGGTTGTTGTGTATGCAACATATCTACTTAACAAGTGTCCCACCAAAGGACTACAATCTATCACTCGATATGAGGCTTGGCATGGCCAAAAGCCATCTCTTGCTCATCCACATGTCTTTGGTTTTGTGGCATATGCATTAGTTCCGGAAGAACAATGCAAAAAATTGGATGATAAAGTATTAAAATGTATATTTGCAGGGTATAGTGTTGAAAGAAAAGGCTATCATTTGTATCATCCACAGTCTAAATGCATTTTGGTTAGTAGTGATGTTGTTTTTGTGGATGATGAAATTGAACCATTACTTCAATGTACCAAGGAGATATAAATTAGCTCCAAAATGTGTATGAAATTTTGCAACTTCTTTTTACAATGGACAATCAAGTGCTTGTCCAAATGAGGCAATTTCTCAACCTTTATAGGTTCCACATGATCATGTAAATCATTCCATTTTTCATGCAAATTTACATGATGCACTTATTGATGAAAGGGATGATATAGAGGAGGAAAATACTATGCCTTAATGGCTGGTGAAACCTTTGTGAGATAGCAAATTAGATGCATCTCTATCATATCATACTCGTTTAGCTCTCATAGTGCTTCTTTTGGATAAGATTGTTATGCTATGGCTACCTCTAGTCTTTGTGCTGAGAATGATCCTATTTCTTTTGTTGAAGCACATACTTATGAAAATTGGATGGCTGCTTTGGAATCACAATATGATGTAGTTATGAATAATGGTACTTGTTCTTTATGTGATTTGCCTATTGGCAAAAAGGCCATTGGCACTAAATGCTTATACAAGTCAAAACATAAACGTGATGAAATAGTTGACAGGTATAAGGCTAGGCTTGTTGCAAAAGGTTATGCTCAAGAGAGAGGCATTGATTTTGATGAGACGTTTGCTCTCACTTACCAAATGAACACCGTTTATAGCATTTGTGCACTTACAGCTCATCACAATTGGAATGTATGTTAGCTGGACATTAAAACTACATTTCACAATGGTGACTTACATGTAGAAGTGTTTGTATTTCAGCCTTATTATTTTGTGCAAAAAGGGCATGGAAACAAAATGTCCAGGTTGAAAAAGGCATTATATGGTTTGAGACAAGCACCACCTACTTGGTGTGAAAAGATACATGCATAGTTGATTGTACATGGTTTTGAGCATAGCCCAACTAAAATCACCTTATATGTTAAGTGTGAAAATGATGTGCTTCTTATCATTGTTGTCTATGCTGATAACATGTTGCTCATTGGTCCTAATGAGAAGCATATTGCTAATTTTAAGCTATTATATGGTTCGACACAAGCACCACATAATGCGTATGAAAAGATACATTCATAGATAATTGCATATGGTTTTGCGACTAGTCCAACTAAGAGCATCTTGTATGCTAAGCATCTCATCATTGTTGTCTATGTTGATGACATGCTACTCAATGGTCCTAATGAGAAGCATATTTTTAATTTTAAAGAATTACATGGTTTGAAACAAGCACCACATAACTGGCATGAAAAGATACATGCATAGTTGATTGCATATGGTTTTGAGAATAGTCCAACTGAGAGCACCTTATTTACTGAGCGTGAAAATGATGTGCTTCTAATAATTGCTATCTATGTTTATGACACGCTGCTCACATGTCCTAATGAGAAGCAAGCCTCTTTTGAGCTGTGAGAGTTGGGACATTTGCATCAATTACTTAGGCATTCACTTTATACAAGTCGATTGCATAATAGCTTTGTGTCAAACAAAATATATTTATAAATTACTGCAAGATTTTCGCTTTGAGGACCACAAACCTATTGCCACTCCTACAGAAATAGGTTTATAGTTGAGTCTTGATGATGCTAGAGATGCATTTGATGTTGTTCTCTTTCAATAGGTTTTTGGATGCTTGATTTATTTATGCATAAATCGGTGTGATATTCAATTTCTTGTCTCTTAGATGAGAGGGTTTATGCATTGCCCACATGTCAAGCATTGGCAAGAGGTTAAGAACATCTTTTGCTACCTGAGTGGTACGTGATTGACTTGATTGTTTTATCTCAAGGGGGGATCACGACTGCTAGATTTACATGCTTTTTTTTTTACTCTGATTGGATTGGCTACTATGACGCTCGCATTTCCACTAGTGGTTTTTGCTTCATGCTCGGTAGCTCATGCATAACTTGGTTGAGCAAGAAGCAACCTACTATTGACACTTCTAGTTATGAGGTTGAGTATAGGGTGGCTTTCACAGCTAGGATTGAGTATGTGTCACTTAGACACCTTTTGGCTGATTTGGATGTTGGTTATTCTTTTGCCACCACCATCTTCACTAAGAGTCAAAGCAATTTGGCAAATGTGAAGAAACCTCTGTTTGATGCTTGCACAAAGCACATTGAGGTGCATTACCACTATGTTAGGCAGAGGTTCTCAAGGAGAGGCTCTCCACTACGGAGATTAGTTTGGCATATGTGCCTACACATGATAACATTGTAGACCTTTTCACAAAGGCTCTACCTTGCGAGAATTTTGAAGCTTTCCACAAAGCTTTGGGCTTACTTCCTTGTGAGGATTGATCTCCTTCCACATAGCGTGCAAATTCCTCATACATAAGTGCCAGCTCCTTGTTCACTGCATCACTCCTAGGGGGGATTTGTTGAAAGTTTTGATAGTGATATGTGTGAACACACTAGAACCAAGAGGGAACTTTTTTCCTCTTTAGAAGCTTTCTTGCTCGGCTTGTATATACCCTTATAACCCTAATGGGTCACTTATCTTTTGTACATTCACTTGCTAATACATTCAATATTGTGTGTTGTGCTCCAAGCTTCTTCTTCTTCCTTGTGTTTTTTGGGTGCTTCTCAGACCTCAAACTAGAACAATAATGCATTAAGCCCACCTCTATCATTTCCAATTCTAAAATTAGGGCATGTTTTGTTTGGTTAAGAGGAACATCATCCTTTTCTCTAATCACAAGGTCATCTATCTAGAGTACAAGGACAATTGTCTTCCATCCTCTCTTTAGAACATACAAGTTAGCATCAGAAGCACATCTTTTGAAACCTATATCCAAGAGATACTTATATGTCCATTGTTATCATGCTCTAAGGACTTGTTTCAACGCGTGTAATGCCTTCTTCAATTTACATACCTTGTTCTCTGAATGGGGAACCTCAAAACATGGTAGTTGAGACACGTATACCTCCTACTTGATGTTTCCATTGGAGAATGTTGATTTGATATCCATATGATAGACTATCCATCTTTTATACATAGCCTCAACTATTACTAGTCGGATAGCAGTCATCCTTGTAGTCGGGTAAAATGACTCACAAATGTCAATCCCTTTAGCTTCTGAGTAGCCCTATGCAACAAGTGTTCCTTTCAGCTTTTCCAAATTCTTCATGATATTTTTGTATTATGTTTGTATGGTAGCCCTCTGATTCAGATCTTGGAGTGCCTAATCCACATTTGTTGGTTCCTTTGCTTGTTCGTGAATGAGCTCAACCATCAGGTTTTATTTACAATATGGGCACTTTCCTTCTATGTGATCACCTTGATCCATCTACAACCTATTCTATTTACTATGGGATGGAGTCTGTAGAATCATACATTTGTTTCACCCAACATGGCAATGGCTTTTCCACTTGGGAGATAAAAGTTTGGTGACTTTCATACGCATCATTTAAAGATGATGCTTTCATGTCTTTTGTAGATGGGATAGCTCTTGGGTTAGGTTCATAGTGGCTTTCCACTTTGCTTGATGATAAACTAGACACTCTATACTTGTCCTCCATTGCATGTGGCTACTCCTCCTTAAACACCACATCATGACTCACCATGATATTCTTACCCTCGGGGTCGTAAAGCTCATAATCCTTCTTATCCTCACCATACACTAAGCTTCACAAGCCTTTATAGTATGTGGATGCACAAGTGTATGCATACTTGCACATGCACATATGAGCACACACACACACATACAAAAGTGCACACACACACACATGCTCACACACATACATGTGTATGCTCATGGTGTGTGTGTGTGTTTGTATGTGCAAGTGTGCGAGTGTGTGTGCGCTAGTATGTGGATGCACAGGTGTATGCACACCTGCACATGTGTCCAGTTGGACACATGTGCAGGTTGTTGCGAACATTTGTTTTATGTAGGGTACAAGTTTCAAATTATGTAAATACCTTTGGGAAGTCTTCAAATACTTCAAGAAGGCTTATATTATTCATAAAATGTAGTAAAAATACCACGTGAGTTCTAGAACATGGTGAGTCAAATTAGTGAGTCACAAAGGAGCTTCAGTGGTGTCTTAGTGGAAGGTCGATGTGGCTAGTTCTCAAAGTCCATCAATACTTTGCTTATTTGAGCACTTGAGTCATGTAATACCTCCATCCAAGTGTCTACCACGAATTTAGATGTATTAGGAAGGTTTTAGATTAGTTTCCCATGCTATAAAAAGAGGAGAAAAGTCGTGATCTTGTGGGATGTCCAATAGAGTCATATGTGTATCTCTACACTATTGTAGTTTTGTATGCAGAGATTGCAGAGCTTGTATCTCCCTCATTATATATCCAAATTACATGTTTGATAGCTCATTGGAAAGCTCCTACTGTCTATTTTCTTCCTGTAAATTTTCCTAATCATTGGATTTGTGAGCTGAGAGCAATACTCTCTGCAAGTAGTATGTGTTCTCTGTTTTTTATCCCTGCTGAAGGTCTCCATTAAACCTCAAACTTGCAGAGGTCATATCTCCTTGTGTATGTATCCAAATCATGTGTTCTTTGGCTTGTTAGAAAGCTCTTTAAGTTTACTTGTATTCTGGAAAGTTTCAAAGTCACTGAAGTTGTGACTTAAGAGCAGTAGTCTCTGCAAGTGATGTGTGTCCTCAGGTTCATCTCTGTTTCAAGGTCTCCATTAAAGCTGCATATTGCAGAGGTCATAGCTCATTGTGTATTTATCCATTTGAGGTGTTCTATATCTTTTTGGAAAGCTCTTAGAGTCTAGTTTATGTGTGTGAAAATAGTTTTGGAAAATTCTAAGTGAGTAAAGAGCAATTTGCTCTGCAAGAAAATTGGTGTATGCATACAAGTTAGTGAAAAAGTCAACTAGGTCCTGATGGGTTTCACCTACTTCTAGCTGTACTTTGGAGATCAATAAAATCCAACATTGGTATCAGAGCTAGTACTTGGAGGCTTGGAGAAGGTTATCATACCTTGACGAAGAATTTGAAGCTATCAAAGAAGCAGTTCATCATCAACACTACACAAAGGTAGAAGAAGATTGCAAGGAGGCATCTGAAGCAACATCCAAGCAAAGAAAGGTGCACATACCTCATTTACAAGGTAAATATTATATTTCTTCTCATCACACACATTGGAAAGGAGGCTTAAAGGAGGAAGCTTAGCATTTGTATTATGGGAGACCAACATGCACAAATAGAGAAGCTTGATAAGACCAATTATCAGGCATGGAAGTTTAGAATCACAGCATACTTGCAAGGTAGAGGCTTGTATGGTTTGATTGACGGCACAAATATCAAACCCACATTACCAGAGGACCCAAATCAGCAACAATTGAGGGAGTTTAGACTTTGGAATGAGAGAGACAAAAGGGTTATATTCATTTTATCACAAAATATTCAAGATTCAATGGTAGGACACATACAAGATCTAGACACAAGTAGAGATGTTTGGCTTGCATTGGAAAGGTTGTATGCTATGAAAGATCGCAATTAGCTACCTGCCACTCTCCTCCCAACCTTAAATAGCCCTTGCCCTTGGCACCTCTAGAATCTTCTCTAAGGTCCAAACTCTCCTCATATGGCCACTCTGAGGAGATGGAATAACCTTGAAGATCCGTGTTAGAGCCTTGGCTCCCACGAGCTCTGGTCCTTGACCCGGCTAGGGTCCTCGACCAAATGTAGGTAGACCAATGGTAGACCATGGAGGTCTAAATAAATCTAACACTCTCTCCCCCTTCTAGAGATCATTGTCCTCAGTGATCAGGGAAGGAAAGTGTTTGCGAATCAGAGCTTCTGATTCCCAAGTAGCATCTGTGAGTGGACGGCTAGTCCATGCTACTAAATACTCTAGTATGGAGCGATTTCTCAACTTCCGCTCCCTCTTATCAAGAACCTGAAATGGAACATCTGGCTGAGATGTTCTATTTTCTAAAGCAACTAAACCATCTACGCAATTCTCATCTCAAGAAATGTATGGTCTCAACTTGCTAACATGGAAAACTGGGTGAACTTTGCAATTTTTTGGCAATTGCAATTTATATGCGACATCACTAATCTTCTTGATTACTTTCCAAGGTCCACAAAATCTAGGGGATAACTTGGGTTTCTGACCCACTGTCAATGATGAACCAAATGGGACCTGTAAAAACACACGATCTCCCTCATGAAACGTTCATGGTGTTTGATGTCGATCTACAAATGCTTTCATCCTTTCAGCAGCTTGCTGGAGATTGAACTGAGCTATTTTTAAGTTAGCTTGCATATCTGTCAAAAACTGTGAAGCACTCGAAGATTTCCTAGGTAATCCAATGGTAGCTGGACTATGTGGAATACATCCATAGATCACCTCAAAAGGTGCAAGCCTAGTAGTCTTGTGCTTCCAACTATTATAAGCAAATTCAACTAATGGGAGAAAACTATCCCAATCTGTTTGCTTTTCTGAAACATATGCTCCTAGCATATCTTCCAGTATCTGATTAACTCTTTCGGTCTGACCGTCTGTCTGTGGATGCTCTCCACTACTCATCTTGAGTTGAACTTGAAGCTTATTGAACACGTGTTTCCAAAAATTTCCTGTAAACCTGGGATCCCTGTCTGAAACTATGGATCTAGGTAGACCATGTAGTCTAAAAATATTCTGAATAAATAGTTCCGCAACTTGCGGAGCCTCCTCTGATTCCTTTGTAGAAATAAAGTGTGCCATTTTGCTCAAACGATCAACCACTACAAGAATAGCATTCTTCTGTCGTGGCGTTCTAGGTAAACCCATTATGAAGTCCATGGAAATACTATCCCAACAATATTGTGGTATCTCCAATGGCTGTAGCAGACCTCGAGAACGAATTCTCTCTGCTTTATTCACCTGACATTTAAAACACTGACTTACATAATTGTTTACATCTCTGAGCATCTTTGGCCACCAAAAGGTACGTCTAATCAACTGCAAAGTTTTCTCTTTACCAGGATGTCCTGCACAAGGTACATCATGGTTCTCGAAAATAACCTCTTTTCTAAACTTCCCTTCTTGGGAATTAGGCACACAAATCTTTCCCTTTCTTTTGAGCAAATCTTGCTCCACTTGAAAATTTGAGAATGCTTGATCTTTATCATTTTGTGATAACTTGCTCATTATAGACTGACAATAATCATCTTCAATCTGTGAATCTTTGATTTCTTGGATCAAATCACTATCAAGAACTGTGAAGCTAATCTGATGCAAAATACGAGATAATGCATCTGCAACTGTATTCATTTTTCCTTTTCTATATAGAATTTCCATATGAAATTCTTGCATCAACTCAGCCCATCTAGCCTGTCTCCCCCGAAGATCAAGCTGAGAACAGAAATACTTCAATGTGTGATGATCCGTATACACTTTAAAAGTTGCACCATAAAGATAGTGTCTCCAAATCTTCAAAGCATGAACTATTGCATATAATTCTTGTTCATGGACAGGCCAGTTTCTCTGACCTGGAGAAAGTTTCTTACTTTCAAAAGCTACTGGTCTGCCATCTTGAATCAAAACTGCACCAACTGCGATGCCACTAGCATCAGTTTCTATCTCAAAAGGCTTTTGGGGATCTACCACCAATAAAATTGGGGCACTTTAAACTGCTTGTTTCATTGTGTCAAAAGCTTTCTGTTGTGCACTAGTCCATACAAACTTTTGATTATTCTGTAACAAATCCGTCAATGGCGTAGCTATGTGCGAATAGCTGGCAATGAATTTCCTATAGAAGCCTGATAATCCTAAGAATGATTGCAATTGGCGCTCATTTTGAGGAATCGGCCAACCAAGGATCACAGAAACTTTCCGTGGATCCATTCTAATTCCATCTGTAGAAATTATATGTCCTAAATACTCAACCTCAGATAAACATAGCTGTGTCTTTTCTGGATTGAGGTACAAAGTATTGTCATCCAACATTTGAAATACTATACGCAAATGACATTCATGTTCTTCCAAACTTTTACTATAAACCAACAAATCATCTACAAAATCAACCACAAACTGACCAATGAAAGGATGAAAAATATCATTCATGAGCATCATAAAGGTAGCTGGTGCATTAGTTAAACCAAAAGGCATTACAAGATACTCATAATGACCAAATCTAGTACGAAAAGCTGTTTTATGTACATCATCGTCCTTAACTCTTATTTGATGATAACCACTTTTTAAGTCTATTTTACTATATACAATAGCACCTCCTAGTGCATCCAAAATATCATCAATGCGAGGCATCGGATATCTGTGTTTTATTGTAACTTTATTTAATGCTCTAAAGTCTATACACATCCTAAAAGATCCATCCTTTTTGCAAACCAAAAGCACTGGGGCTGCAAAAGGTGAATAACTGGATCTGATAAGTCCTTTGTCAAGATACTCCTCGACAGTACAGTGTACTTCTGCCTCCTCTTGCAGACTCATTCGATATGGCTGTCTAGCCGGTGGATGAGCTCCTGGTACTAGCTCAATCCTATGCTCCACTTTTCTGCGAGGCGGAAGACCTGAAGGTAACTCTGAAAGAAACAAGTGGTGGAATTCAGTTTTCATTCTAGAAGCTAGCTGAACCTCTAGACTAGTTTGAACCTGTAAATTTAACAACCGCTCAAAATATAAGAAATACAAATACTTACACTCTGCTTTTACCATCGCAGAGGTAGATGCTCGTCTGTACACCTTGACGTCCGGCTCTCCACGGATGGTAATGCGGCGACCATTATGATTGAACTGATATATGTGGGTCTGAAAATCAATAGTTGGCTTCTTACTTGCATGCCACTGTTTACTGAGGACGAGATCAAATCTAGCCAACTTGGCGATCTCGAAATCTAGCTCATCTTTATAAGTTTGTATCTGGACTGGTAATCCAACAACTCGTCGATCCCAGATCTCAGATCCCTTCCCATCTGCCAACTCTACCCTATAGGTATATGCAGATGGAGTAGTCTTCAACTTCAGTTTCTTGACTAAGGAAGAGTTAATAACATTATGTGTGGATCCTGTATCAAATAGAACTTTAAGGAGATGTCCATGAACTTCCCCACTCATGACGACCAACTCCGTGTCTGGAAACTGATACCCTTTTTGAGCTACTGGGGATAACACCACATCTGGAACATTCTTAACCTTCTTAGTCACTGTTATATTTAAGATGGGTTGTTTATCTTTAGATGGAGGATCCATCTCAGCGTCTGTAGCTAGAAGATCAAAATCTGAAGGAGATGATGGAGTGGATGGGGAGGACTGCTGCCTCTCCACCACCATCGCTGTAGATATCTTCTTTTTCTTCTTAGGACACATCCTGTAAGGATGCTGACCTAGGCATTCATAACAAAGACCCTCACGGCGAGCCTTTTCTTTCTGTTGCTGAGTCAAACTAGATCTCTGAAAAGCTCTATCTACCATGGATGCACTAACTTTCCTCTTCCCACGACTCGAAGTCTGAATGACGTTCATCTGTCTGTTAGATGCTGGAACTGAAACTATAGGCTTCTTGAACCTTGTCCAAGTATTCTTTTGTCCAGAAGGCTGCAATCGAGAGCGTCGCCCATCCTCCAACACCAAAGCAAGTTCTACTGCCTCATTTAGGGTGTGGCAGCGCTCCTTGCGCACAAGTGGACGTAACGTCTCCCTAAGCCCAAGAACAAATTTATGCACCTGAAGAAAATCAGGCATCTGATCTGGAATCTTCAACAAGATTTCCCTATATTTGTCTGCATACTCCTGCACTGAAAGCTGTCTCTACTGTAGGAAAAACCATGCATCTAGAGCCCTAGTACGCTCATCTGGAGGAACAAAGTTATTGTAAAATATAACTTTAAAGTTTGCCCAAGTGGCCGGTTCTATCTTATCCTACTCTATTTTCCTCCACCACCGATGAGCAACATCCATCAAACTATAAGTGGCATGCTGTATTTTCTATTTTTCATCCTCAATATTACAAAGTCGAAAACACTGTTCCCACTTAGTTATCCATTGCTACACCGCATCTGCCGTCCTGGCACTAACTTGTCCGTGGTACTTTGGTGGGTTTAAATCGTTCACTTGCCATCTAACGTCTCTACCAGAAGAAGCCCCCACATCTGTCAATGGTATTTGAGAACTAGATGGTTCAACAGATGGAACTTCCACCTGCATAGGTGTGTCAATGGGTGGCACCTCTGGTTTGTTAATTGCTTGGAGGATCTTCTGAAGGGTATCCTCCATGCCTCTAACTTTAGTATTGAGATTCGTAATCTCCGTAGTATAAGGTCGCTCAAGCTCGACCTCTTCCATGGGAGTTACAACCTCATCGGGATTCATTCTCTCTCTGTGCAAGAACTTCCGATGGATGGCTGTACAATACTCTTTTGCTTCCTGCTACAGCAAATCGATGCAGTTCTTCTCCCTCAACGCACGCGCGCGAACTGCTCCCCTTCTCCTTTCGCGAGCTCCACGAAATTTTCTTACCAAAAAACCTCTTCCAAGAAGATGATGAGATGGCTTATTCTCCAAGACTTTCCCCTTTCTCACTCAAGCTCTGATACCAAATGAAAGATCCCAATTAACTACCTGCCACTCTCCTCCCAACCTTAAATAGCCCTTGCCCTTGGCACCTCTAGAATCTTCTCTAAGGTCCAAACTCTCCTCATATGGCCACTCTGAGGAGATGGAATAACCTTGAAGATCCATGCTAGAGCCTTGGCTCCCCCGAGCTCTGGTCCTTGACCTGGCTAGGGTCCTCGACCAAATGCAGGTAGACCAATGGTAGACCATGGAGGTCTAAATAAATTTAACATGCTACAGGTACAAGAGCAAGGAAGATTCAACTCAAAAATGAGTTGAATAACATAAAGAAAGATACAAGGACATCGGTCAATGATTACATATTGAAAGTTAAAGAGATTGCAGATCAACTAGGATCAATTCAAGCTCATGTGGAGGACGACGACTTGGTTGCACATACTCTCAACAGACTCAAAGATGATGAGAGATGGAAACCCTTCATTACTTCAGTTTATGTCAGAGGAGAATTACCAGATTTTGATCAACTTATTGCCCTCATGGTCACGGACGAATCTAAATGGTTCTACTTCAAATAAAAAAGGATCTCAAGGACAAGCTCTTTATGTAGGATCATCAAGAGGTGGAAACAAAGGTGGAAGAGGTTCAAATAGAGGTCGAGGAAGAAGGAGCAATGATCAAAGGACTTCAAGTGGCTTCGTCAACACAAGAGGAAGAGGAAGATCAAGCGCTAGAGGTACAAGAGGCTACTACAACTACAACCAAAGACAAAGGAGTGAAGATAATAAGAACAATTGCTATATATGTGGAAGGTATGGACACTATGCCAAAGATTGTTATCAAAATGAAAATAATCAAGGTGGTAATCAAAGAGGAGGCTATTCAAGAAGAGGTAAACAACAAGGAAATTATGCAGTTGAAGGTAAAAGTGATGATTATGATTCGTTTCTAATGATGAATGTTGAAACTAAGATGAATTGCAATAGCGATGTATGGTATGTAGATAGTGGTTGTTCTAATCACATGTCTCATGATGCTTCATGGTTTTCTAATATGCATAATCCGTCATATAAAGGTCATGTTGAAACAGGAGATGATACAACACATAAGATTATGCAGGTTGGAGATGTTGTTATGCAGGATAAAAGCAAGACAAATTGCTTGAAGGATGTACTTTATGTGCCAACTATCACTAAGAATTTGATGTCGGTTGGTCAAATGGTAGAAAAAGGTCTACAAGTGAGATTTAATCATGCAGGTTGCTTCATTGAGGATCCAAAGCAAAGGAGGTTAATTGCTAGAGGTCAAAAACAAGGTAGATTATTTACATTCAAGGTAAACCCAAATCATACAAACTATTTCTCTTATGGTATGCATCGAATAGCAGAGCTTGATCTATGGCACAAAAGGATTGGACACATGAATGTACACAGGTTAAAGGAGCTATCAAAGAAGAGGATTGTTGAAGGATTACCTGATCTTACTAAGCAACATATGGTGCATCTTTGTGAAGCATGTCAAATGGGTAAGCAGAGTAGACAACCTTTCAAGCATTCAAGCTATGTAAGTGATGGTTTGCTAGATCTCATACACACAGATGTGTGGGGACCTACTAAAGAGGCATCCTTGGTTGGTAATAAGTACTATGTATCATTCATTGACGATCATAGTAGAATGACATTTGTGTATTTTATTAAACATAAGAGTGAGGTCTTTGATTGTTTCAAGAAGTTCAAATCATATGTCGAAAAGCAAACAAGAAGGTATATTAAGAAGCTAAGATCCGATGGAGGGGGAGAGTATTTCTCTCAAGCTTTTACTGATTTTTTGCATGATGAAGGTATCAAAAGAGAAGTTACATGCAGGTATACTCCACAACAAAATGGAGTCGCAGAAAGAAGAAATAGAATCATAGCAGAAGCACCTAGAAGCATGCTTAATGATATGTGTTTGCCTAATTATTTTTGGGCTGAAGCTGTTAGCACAAGTGTTTACATTATGAATAGAGTTCCGACTGCTGGAGTTCATCATTTGACACCATATGAGGTATGGCATGGAAGGAAACCAAGTGTAAGTCATTTGAAAGTATTTGGTTGTGTATATTATGTACATGTACCTAGTGAGGTGAGATCTAAACTTGATGCGAAATCAGAAAAATGTATATTTATTGGTTATGCAGATACTCAAAGAGGATATAGATGCTATAATCCTCATACCAATAAGGTTGTTGTGTCAAGAGATGTAAACTTTGATGAATCACTTTCATGGTATGCAGATAAGAATTGCTTGCAGGTCATGGATGAAAATGAAGAAGGTGTGGTTGAAGGGGATGAATGCATAGTTCAGCCATCAGGAAGTTTAAATGATGAAAGGAGTGGTTTAGATGAAGAAAGAGGATCACCTTTCAATGGAAGATTAAGGCAAGAGTCACCTCCAAGTGTTAAAAGTAAAGGTAAACTCAAACTTGTTGAAGTTAATGATGAAGGAGAGGAAATTAGTGATGTATGTGAGTATGGAGAATCATCAAAGGTTCCTAATAAGAAAGGAAGAGCATCTACATTGGAGGTAAGAAGAACTTCAAGAGTAAGTAAGCAACCTCAAAGGTATACCTATGAATCTTTCATGAATACTCATTATGCTTTTATGACAAAAGTTGAGCAGGAAAATGAACCCATATGTTATGATGAGGCCAAAGGAGATGAAAAGTGGGAGAAAGCAATGAGAGAAGAAATGGAAGCACTACATGATAACAAGACTTGGAATTTAGTTCCAAGTACACCAAAGCAAAAGGTAATTGGTTGCAAGTGGGTTTTTAAGATTAAAAGAAATAGTGATGGTAGTGTGTCTAGATATAAGGCTAGACTTGTAGCAAAAGGATATAATCAAACTCAAGGTGTGGACTATGAGGAAACATTTAGTCCAGTAGCAAATATGGCAACGGTGAGAACTTTGTTGGCTTTAGCTGCAAGTAAAAGGTGGAATATATATCAACTCGATATAAAGAATGCCTTTCTTAATGGTGAGTTAAATGAAGAAGTGTATATGTCACAACCAGATGGTTATGTGGATGCAAAATGTCCTAATTATGTATGCAGGTTAAAGAAGGCATTGTATGGTCTTAAGCAGGCACCAAGGGCATGGAATGCAAGGTTGGTAAAGTATCTTATGCTGCAAGGATACACAGCGAGTCATGCTGATCCTTCACTTTATGTAAAACATGTAGATGGCATGTGTGTCTATGTATGCATTTATGTGGATGACTTATTGATTACAGGGAATGATGCAAAAGCAATTGATGAGATAAAAGGTAATTTGGGAAAGGAATTTAAAATTTCAGATCTTGGTTTGCTCAGATACTTTCTTGGGATTGAAATTGTGTATAGCGATGAAGGTATGTGGTTGATACAAAGAAAGTATATATGTGATATGCTGAAAAGGTTTGGTATGCAGGAATGTAAATTTCTTTCTACTCCAATGGAATGTAATGTAAAGCTGAGTGCAAAGGAAGTTGATGAGTTGCATGATATGAATGTATATAGATCCATGGTAGGATCTTTGATTTATGCAACAAAAACTAGACCTAATATATGTTATGCAGTGGGAGTATTGTCACAGTTTATGCATGAACCTAGAGTACCTCATATGCATGCAGCGAAAAGAGTGCTTAGGTATTTGAAAGGTACCATGAACGAAGGATTATTTTATAGTCATGATGCTGATCTAACTCTTAAAGTCTTTAGTGATGCAGATTGGGCTGGAAGCAAAGATGATAGAAGATCCACAAGTGGATATGTGGTAATAGCAGGAAACAAGACATTAACATGGAGTTCAAAGAAACAGCCTACAGTTGCTTTATCTTCTACATAGGCTGAGTATAGAGGTTTAGCATTGGCTACTACTGAGGTTATGTGGTTTATGTACCACTGATATATGGGGATAACTTGAGCAGCATTCATATGACCTCAAATCCTATTTTTCATGTTAGAACAAAGCATATAGAGGTTCACTATCATTATGTTCGAGAGAAGGCCATGAACAATGAAGTGCAGGTTTCTTTTGTTGGAACAAAGGATCAAGTTGCAGATATCTTCACCAAATCCTTAGATGGACCAAAGCTTCAAAGATTCAACTATATTCTTGGCATGAAGGAAATACCCTTTGAAACTTGAGGGGGAGAATGTTGCGAACATTTGTTTTATGTAGGGTACAAGTTTCAAATTATGTAAATACCTTTGGGAAGTCTTCAAATACTTCAAGAAGGCTCATATTATTCATAAAATGTAGCAAAAATACCACGTGAGTTCTAGAACATGGTGAGTCAAATTAGTGAGTCACAAAGGAGCTTCAATGGTGTCCTAGTGGAAGGTTGATGTGGCTAGTTCTCAAAGTCCATCAATACTTTGCTTATTTGAGCACTTGAGTCATGTAATACCTCCATCCAAGTATCTACCACGAATTTAGATGTATTAGGAAGGTTTTAGATTAGTTTCCCATGCTATAAAAAGAGGAGAAAAGTCGTGATCTTGTGGGATGTCCAATAGAGTCATATGTGTATCTCTACACTATTGTAGTTTTGTATGCAGAGATTGCAGAGCTTGTATCTCCCTCATTATATATCCAAATTACATGTTTGATAGCTCATTGTAAAGCTCTTACTGTCTACTTTCGTTCTGTAAATGTTCATAATCATTGCATTTGTGAGCTGAGAGCAATACTCTCTGCAAGTAGTGTGTGTTCTCTGTTTTTTATCCCTGCTGAAGGTCTCCATTAAACCTCAAACTTGCAGAGGTCATATCTCCTTGTGTATGTATCCAAATCATGTGTTCTTTCGCTTGTTAGAAAGCTCTTTAAGTCTACTTATATTCTAGAAGGTTTCAAAGTCATTGGAGTTGTGAGTTAAGAGAAGTAGTCTCTGCAAGTGATGTGTGTCCTCAGGTTCATCTCTGTTTCAAGGTCTCCATTAAAGCTGCATATTGGAGAGGTCATAGCTCATTGTGTATTTATCCATTTGAGGTGTTCTATATCTTGTTAAAAAGATCTTAGTGTCTAGTTTATGTGTGTGAAACAGTTTTGGAAAATTCTAAGTGAGTAAAGATCAATTTGCTCTGCAAGAAAATTGGTCTATGCATACAAGTTAGTGAAAAAGTCAACTAGGTCCTGTTGGGTTTCACCTACTTCTAGCTGTACTTTGGAGATCAATAAAATCCAACACAGGTATGCTCATGGTGTGTGTGTGTGTGTGTTTGTATGTACAAGTGTGTGAGTGTGTGTGTGTGTGGTAGTATGTGGATGCACAGGGGTATGCACACCTGCACATGTGTCCAGCTGGACACATGTGCAGGTGTGCATACACCTGCACATCCACATGCCAACACACATACACACACTCGTAGACTCGCACATACACACACACTCGTAGACTCGCACATACACACACACATACCATGTGGATACACATGTATATGTGTGAGCATATGTGTGTGCACTTGTGTATGTGTGTGTGCTGGTATGTGCAATTTTCACCTGTGCAATTGCCGCATACTAGCACACACACATACATAAGTGCACATACACACATGCCACACGTGTATCCACATGGTATGTGTGTGTGTATGTGCAAGTGTGCGAGTGTGTGTGTGCTGGTATGTGGATGCACAGGTGTATGCCTTGCTTTTCATTAGTTTTGATCCTTTCATCATCAGGATTCACCATCAAAAGTGGTTCGGGTATTGACTGTTTTCGAACTTCTTATCCACTAGCTGACTACTTTTGTACTCCAATTGATCTTATGTGTGTGTGCACTTGTGTATGTGTGTGAGCATGTGTGTATGTGTGTGTGTGTGCACTTCTATATGTGTGTGTGCTGGTATGTGCATGCACAGTTGATGTTACACCTCTACATGCACATACCAGCACACACACACCATGTGGATACACATGTATGTGTGTGAGCATGTGTGTATGTGTGTGAGCATGTGTGTATGTGTGTGTGCACTTGTCTATGTGTATGTGTGTTGGTATGTGCATGCAAAGGTGTTAGACAACTTTGCATGCACATACCAACACACACACACATAAACAAGTGCACACACACATACACACATGCTCACACACATACATGTGTATCCACATAGTGTGTGTGTGTGTGTATGCAAGTGTGCAAGTGTGTGTATGTTGGTATCTGGATGCACATGCACACCTGCACATGTGTTGGGCACATGTGCACGTGTGCATATGCATCCACATACTAGCATACACACACTTGCACATTTGCACATACACACACACACACCATGTGGATACACATGTATGTGTGTGAGCATATGTGTATGTGTGTGTGCACATACCAGCACACACACATTCACAAATGCACACACACATACACACATGCTCACACACATACATGTGTAAGATCTTTTGTTTATCTCAAGTATATATTTACTTGTAAATATTGTATTTTATCGAAGATATGGTATTTTTATTATTTTGTTTTTATTGGAAATATTTTTTTTCAAGTATTTTTATTTCTAATGTATATTCCAACCATCCACACAATAAATAGAATGTATATATAGTATAGAGCATATATAAAGATAAATATATTTGAAATATATATGCACTCCACTATATATAATGTATAATAGAATGTATATATATATAGTGTAGTGCATATATAAATATAAGTATAAATATAACTAAATATTTAAATTAGAGAATATATATATATATATATATATATATATATATATATATATATATATATATATATATATATATATATATATATATATATATACATATATACATACATACATACATACATACATACATACATACATACATACATACATACATACATACATACATACATACATACATACATATATATATATATATATATATATATATATATATATATATATATATATATATATATATATATATATATATATATATATATATATATATATATATATATATATATATATATATGTGTGTGTGTGTGTGTGTGTGTGTGTGTGTGTGTGTGTGTATGTGTGTAGCAACATTTATATATTATGGAAGTATATATATATATATATATATATATATATATATATATATATATATATATATATATATATATATATATATATATATATATATATGGAAGCATTTATATATGTAGTATCCATATATACAGTAAAATATATATATATATATATATATATATATATATATATATATATATATATATATATATATATATATATATATATATATATATATATATATATATATATATGTGTGTGTGTGTGTGTGTGTGTGTGTGTGTGTGTGTGTGTATGGAAGCATTTATATATGTACACACACATGCACACATACAATAATTTGAGTACTTCAAAAATTAGGGTTTTGAGTTATATATGTAAGTACTTATACATAAAATATTTATATACACGATATTTATATAAATCCATCCATCCATGCATGAGGATATTGAAAACTTCACCTATCCAACCATGCACCTAGCCAATCAACCATTCATTGAACTATTGCATCAAGCTATTCAATCATCCATCAAACCATCAAAAAATTTAGCAATCCAACTATCCATCAAGCCATCTAACAATCCATCCAACCATCCATCAAATCATCCAAACATTCAACTATCCCAATTGTATGCACATAAATTGCTCTGAGTTGTAGATGCAGATCTTAATTTCTGCTTTTGGTATGCAGAGCCCTAAAAATGGAATTATTAAGAGTTGAAAATGATTTTTTTGGCTAAAATTGTCTGTTGTACTCTATGGTCTATGTCATAAGGAAGATGTACAAGTTTTTCTCTCGTATAGGGGATTTTGTTTTCATAAATCATCATTGATTGGGATTTTTCATCCTGTTTACTACCATGCTATGTTTGAACAACATCAATACCAATATAAAATGTGATTTGAAACATGTTTGTATTTTTTCTTAAACCTTTATGTTATAGTTAATTCACGTAAAAGGATTTTTTCAAATGTTCTTTGTAGAAGGTGTTGGATTTTTCTCAAAAATGTCCAGTAAGGACAATTAAGTGTCTTATTTTGGTACCAAACTAGTGTTAAGGTGAACATCCTACCCACTTTTTTTCCTTTGACAATCAATCTTCCATCCAGTTTGTACTCTTCTACATATAACCCATCAACATTGAGCCTGACTTGTAATCCCTGTTCAACCATTTGTCCAACAGAAACAAGATTCTTTTCTATATTTGGAACATGCAGCACATGATCAAGATGTTTTTTACCTTTCCATCCTCCATAGATAGTGCTTTGTTTCTTGTATGCTCGATGGAGTATGATGTGTCATCACCTGTTTCAACATATCCAAGAACAGGTAATTTTTACAAAGTACTAAACCATTCTGCATGACTAGCACCTGAATCAGCATACCAGACATTATCATTCGATTTAGAAACACTAGCAGAGATCGTATTCATTATGTGATGTTGAACCATGAAAAGCTTCTCAGAATCATCGGCACTTGTGGATGCATAGTTGATTTGCTTCCTTTTGTTATTTTGATTCGTCAACTTGCAATCATGTTCAAAGTGTCCACGTTTACCACAATTCCAGCATCCCTTTACTGTCATTACCTGAATGATTTCTTTGGAAATTTATGTGACCTCTTTGGCTCCCCCTGCCTCAAAACTGTCATCTTCCTCATGCATGATTCTGTTGTTGACCTTGGTCTTGGCTATTGTGTCCTCTTCCACTTCCAAAGCCTCTGCCTGTGCCTCTGCCTGTGCCTCTTCCTCTTCCATAGTAGAATACCTGCTCAACACTCAGTTTTCCTTGCGAGCTTGAATCCTCACCAAGATTCTTTTCTTCAATAATCAGCATAAATACCAGATCAACTAAATTCAGAATATTTTCCCTAGTCTGTATAGAAGTTTTGAACTGCTTATATGCAGCTCCTACACCACGAAGGCACACTTTCACCTTATCATCATCATCTACATTCATGCCAATAGATGCAAGTGACTTTTTGATGTGTAAAACACCACAAGAAATGAATTAATGTGACACTAGGACACCTCTATGGTCATCATTAACTCATTGCCACTCAAAACTTTGAGAAATAATAGCCAAAACCAAGAACTTTACTTCTTCAGATTTTTCCAATCATTGAAATGACATACCTTCAGTATTTTGCTAATTTCCCTTAGCTCAAAAGTTATTTCTCCAAGATCTCTGGCTCGATGAAACTAGAAGAGTGGAGCTTTCCAACAAGCTATCATATGCAAGAAATGGATCTCTAGAACTCAAGTTATGGCCTTCACACGATGACCCTGTATTTTTCGTGACTTTTAAAAAACTTCTAGAACTAAAGTGAACTAACTTTACAAATATAATACACTTGTGAATTTGTCCCTGCACATAGGCATGTGGTTTTCTTCCAAAGATTTGACCTTCAAATATATGTCCAATTAGTGATTATTTCTCTAACAGCTCCCCCTCAATCACTATTTGACATTCTCTGTTTCTTCATATCATCTTCTTTTTCTTTTACTCCTGCCATTCTTTTGAATCTGCTGGTCTTCACACCATCCAAGCTCTTTGTCATTATGTCTGCTATCTCTATATGTTTTGTTCTTGCATGAAATACTAGATTTGCTGCAAGATAAAGTGAACTCATATTATCTCCATGTATTGTAGGTGTACCTTGATCAATGCCCAAGCTTTTGAACAATGTCTGCATCCATATGACCTCCTTAGTTGCTTCCACAAGTCCTTTGTACTCACCTTCAGTTGATGATAATGTATCTCTATATGTTTTGTTCTTGCATGAAATACTAGATTTGCTGCAAGATAAAGTGAACTCATATTATCTCCATGTATTGTAGGTGTACCTTGATCAATGCCCAAGCTTTTGAACAATGTCTGCATCCATATGACCTCCTTAGTTGCTTCCACAAGTCCTTTGTACTCACCTTCAGTTGATGATAATGCTACTGTATGTTGTTTCTTTGAACACCAACTTTTGAGTTATGTAAGAAGTATCATAAGAATACCTTTTGGGTTGTCTTCTAGTCCTGCTTGACCTTCTTGGTTCACATTCTTCATAAGTTTCTGGATACACCTCTTCATCAAATATAGGAGCTTCTTCATTCCTTCTTGTTAATCCACTTCTGGATGTACTTGCTTGCATATAGTCTTCAGCTCTATTCACCTGCACAATTGATTTTCCTTTCTCATATCTTCTTACCTCTTTTTCAAATTCTTCAGTTGTATGACTTTGATCTGCATACCAACTTTTCTGTTCATCAATTGTAACATCTCTTGAAACAATAAATTGTTTGGTTAGAGGATTTCACAACCTGTAACCCATTTGCTTTTCATCATAACCAATCAACACATATTTTTCTGCCTTTGGTTCAAGTTTATGTCTAAGTTGTGATGGCACATAAGCATATGCAATTGATCCAAACACTCTACAATGATCTAGTGTTGGTTTCTTACCCCACCAAGCTTCATATGGAGTCATTCCATTGAGAGCTGCACATGGTAATCTATTCACAAGATATGTAGCTGTATTTACAGCCTCAGCCCAAAGATAATTTGGACAATTCTTCTGCTTTAGCATAGCTCTAGCAAACTCAACCAAAGTCCTGTTCCTTCTTTCTGCTACACCATTTTGTTGTGGTGTATACGTGCAAGTTATTTCTCTCTAAATACCTGCATTCCAAAGATAATCATTGAACTCTTGGGAGAAGTATTCTCCCCCTCCATCAGACCTTAGTCTTTTAAGCTTTTGACCTATGACTCTCTCTGCATATGCATGAAAATGCTTGAAAGCTCCAAACACTTCTGATCTTTCCTTCAAAACATATAATGTTATCCATCTTGTAGCATCATCAATGAAAAGAACATAGTACCTTGAGCCACCGATAGATCCTTCTTTTGTTGGCCCCCATACATCTGTATGAATGAGCTCTAGTAATGCATCATGTTTGAATCCTTTCTTCTGAAATGGTAACCTGTGTGCTTTTCCCATTTGACATGCTTCACATTTATAAACCATATGTTGACTCTGCACATTTGGTAATCCTGGTACAGACTGATTAGCAACCATAGCTTTAATTCCTCTTTCATTGAAGTGACCTAATCTCTTATGCTAGAGATCAAGTTCTGTAATCACTCCTTCACCATGTGTGAGCAAAGCTTGACCAATGTTCCCTTGTACTCTTAAAGTAAAGATTCTACCTTCTTTCTTACCAAAGACAATCTGATTATATCCATTCCTTCACCATGTGTGAGCAAAGCTTGACCAATGTTCCCTTGTACTCTTAAAGTAAAGATTCTACCTTCTTTCTTACCAAAGACAATCTGATTATATCCATTCTCTAGATTTTCAACAAATACTCCTTCATTTGTAAACCTGACTTGAAAACCTTTTTCAACTATCTGTCCCACACTAATCAAGTTTTTAGGTATTGTAGGAACATACAAAACATTGGTTAGCAAATCTGCTGCACTCTTGCATTTCACTTTTCCAATTGAATGTAGACTATGTCTTGTATTATCACCTGTTTGAACTGTATGACTAGAAATGCCTTTTTCCAATTCTGACATCAATTCTATGTTTCCTGAAAAATGATTAGAACATCCAGAGTCAATGTAAAATACCTTTAGATCTTCTTTATCTGATGTGCTAATTGAGTTCATCATGAATGATGTATGACCTTCATTTTGTGTGTCATTTTCATAATTATAGTAGGTGGTGTTGTAGGATTGATTCAATCCCCAACTTCTTCCTCCACCTCTACCATAGCCTCCTCTTTGATTTTGTCTACCTCTTTGAAAATTACTTTGATATCTTCCACCTCGACCTCTACTATTGTTGTTTTGATTCTGGTTTGATCCTTGTTGGTTGTGCCAACAGTCATGAGCCAAATGATTTCTCAACCCACAGATCCAGCAAGCCTTCTTGTTGTTATTTTGATTACCTCTTCCTCTTCCAAAGCCTCTTGCTCTTCCTCTACCTGTGCCTTTACCTCTTGCATAATAAACTTGAGAAGTTGACTCTTCTTCATCCTTTGCTTTACCTTTATCTCCTTTCTCCTTGCTCTTCATGTACATTGCAAAACTTTGTCCTTTATCTCCATCTCCCTTCAAGTCTTGCTCATATGTGAGCATCAAACCAAGCAACTGGTTCAAATCTGGAACATAATGATTTAATGAAAGTTTTGTTGATAAGAGAAAAGGTTTCCACCTTTCATCTCCTCTCAAACCTGCAAGTAGTTGAGCAATCAATCTATGATCTTCAACATCTTCATCTATGGATCCAAGACTATCTGCTAGATCCTTCATCTTAGTGACATAATCACTAATATTTTGACTTGGCTTCTTCTTGAATGTTGTAAACTCTGACCATAGACTTGCTTTCCTTGCTTTGGTAGTACTTTGGAAATGATACTCCAATGCATTCCATATATCTTCAGATGATTCCAATCCTCTGATGTGTGGTAGCAAATGATCTGAGATTGTGTTGTAGATGTATGCCTTTGCACTTGCATCCTTCTTCTGCCAATGCTTTAAAGCATCAAGTTCCTCTTTCTTTGGTCGGCTTTCATCTTCAAATACTGGCTTTTCTTCTTCACCTGTTACATATACCATGAGATCCTTACTCATAAGTAAGGCTTCCATTCTCATTACCCATGCGGGGTAATTATCTCTGTTCAGTTTGTCAATGGAGATATGATCTGCCATACTCCTTTGCTTCTGCTACAACCTATGAGCTTAAAGGATAAAGGATAATACCTTTTGAAGTTCTTTGTGTATGAGGATACTTCGAAAGTAATCTTTTGATGCCTTGTGTCTTCAAATGCTTCACCTTTCAAACTTTAATGGAAAACTTTCCAAAACTTCTCGTACCTTTGCCGCCTTCTACTCTTTAGGACCTTTCTACTCTGATACCACTTGTTGATGTGTAAAACATCACAAGAAATGAATTAATGTGACACTAGAACACCTCTATGGTCCCCATTAATTCATTGCCACTCAAAACTTTGAGAAATGATAGCCAAAACGAAGAACTTTACTTCTTCAGATTTTTCCAATCACTAAAATGACATACCTTCAGTATTTTGCTACTTTCTCTTAACTCAAATATTATTTCTCCAACATCTTTTCGGAGATGAAACTAGAAGAGTAGAGCTTTCCAACAAGCTATCATATGCAAGAAATGGATCTCTAGAACTCAAGTTATGGCCTTCACAAGATGACCCTGTATGGCTTGCCAAAACTAGAAATTTTGCCTTCTTTAGTAATTCTGAGTGTCTAAAAATGAAAATTCGATGCCTAGCATCGACTTGCAACCAAAAGTCAATGCCTGGCATCAACTTTCAGCTTTTTTTGCCACTTTTTCAGTGCTAGAATTACCCCCTTGAACACACACATGAACAAGACAACTTTTATGTGGGAAGTCGATGTCGGGCATCGACTTTATGTTGAAACTCGATGCCAGGCATCGAGTTGCTCCACAAACCTCATGATTTTAAGAATTTCTAGTAGTGCATAATACTCAGAGAATAAAACACGGACTTATCAGTACAAACTCGATGCCAGGCATCGAGTTGCTTGGAAAAATTGAACTTTTGAAATCATTTTTCACAGTAGACAAGCATGGAGATGATGGAGAGAGTCTCATACACAGAACTTTAACTATTTCTTCTCATAGCTATGAAAAACTCAGAAGTTTTACAGATGCTTTCTCACTCAGAGAAGCCCGACTATACTCAGTCATACAAAATGAACTCCTTCTCACATTCTATCACTCTCTTCCACTTCTTCTCTCATCGCGCCAGTTGATACAAACTAACTTATACAGATTTTCTCATTCTCGTGACTTTTATAAAACGTCTAAAACTAAAGTGAACTAACTTTACAAATATAATACACTTGTGAATTTGTCCCTTCACATAGGCATGTGGTTTTCTTTTAAAGATTTGATCTTCAAATATATGTCCAATTAGTGATTGTTTCTCTAACATGACTCATGTATGCGTTCGATTTTCAAAGCGTAGAAACATACCGACATGCCCTTTTTCTCCAGTGTATGCAGCTCGTTCTTGAGTTGCAATTTTTGTGCCTTTGTATTAATCACATACAATGTGACCAAAATGTTCCAAGCCTCTTTTGGAGTCTTGGCATCCTGTATGTGCCCAATCATGCTATCTTATATGCTAACAGATAGCCAATACATTACGTTTCTTGCTCCTTGATTCCATTCTTCATACACTCTTAACTGGTCTCTAATCTGATTCCTCTCTGGTAATTGTAGAGCATTTTTTTTCTTTGCTTTGATGTACTTCCAATTGCCTTTTCCCATCAAGAAATTAATCATCCTGAATCTCCAAGCATGGAAGTTGTTCTTGTCCAGCTTATCGCTCATTAGCTGACTCATTCCATCTACGTTTTCCATTTCTATAGCCATTCACAACACTGCGAAACACTACAAGCAACACTTCTGCTTGAACATTATCACACTATGACGTGACAGTTTGATCTCAAAAAAACACAGTTTTTGTGTATCAACAGTACACATGAATCGCTTGAAATTCTGGATCTGGAATATATGAGTGTCGACAAACATGACACAAGTTATAGGTTTGCAAAGTCACCTTGTTTTTTTTGTGGGCCCCACCTTTTGGGCTCAAAATGAAGGTTGAGACAGCTCCAAAACTCCTACCTTCACATCAATTTTCTTAGCAATCTAAGGTCGTTTGTGAATCGCATTTTCTCCATGCCTTCTCATGTACTCTTCACCATTGGCCTTCTCCACGAGCTCTCTACAACCACACTGGCTCTGATACCATGTTGCGAGGAAGGAGATAAGGAAGAGAGCTCACACACACAATCTCACAATCAAGGAGAAGCACACACACAGATTGAGGCAAGGAAGAATGATCTTCTTCTTCTTCTATTACATAAAAGGAATGTACAAGAATGACCTAAAAACAAGAATATATCGTGCAATATATAAAGAATAGTACATAAGGAAAAACCTAATGTCCGTGCATGAGTAAGCTGGCAAGAAACAAATGTGCCATCATTCTTGGTAGATAAATCTAGTACAACTCAATGAAATATCCTTGACATATATCGGCATGACTAGTATACATGTTAAAGAAATGAAAAAGTGATACCTTGCATCCTGGATCATCACATGTTGAGCTTGATATCTCAACAGACCTAGATTCATGTGTGAAGGAAGCCATTGATTACGAAGATAATAGAGGGAATTATCTTCAAATTTTTTACCAACAAAGGAACAATGAAACTAAGTTACCTCCAATAGAAGAATTAATATATGCCATAGATAAAGTTTTATGAGCTACATCTAGAGCAGACTTAGTTAACTCCAGAATGATAGAAATCAAGAAATGTTATGTGTGTGGAGAGAATCATCATACACACATGTGTACTCGTAAAAATCCACAACATTTACAAGATAGGAGAACACTCAAATTTTGTATGTTAGAGAAAAAATGGACTAGTCATACAAGGGATGAGTGTTTCTACAACAAACAACCTATGAGGTAAATGGATTACCAAGTTCAAACTAGTCAACATAGAGATAGAAATTTTGAAGAAAAACCTAGACTAGTGCTAGGTCAACAACCACCTATACCAACCAATCTCTTTCTCGGATAAACTTGAGCAAGTAAATCATGACTCTTTCTCTCGGTGATGTTAACATCATTGACCATTTCAAAAAATTCCTTCCTCTATTGTATAGTTTTTGTGGGTTTGTCTATAACATCCTTCTTAATGTATTATGTATATGCGGCCTTATAAGGTGTCAACCTAGTTGCCATTACGAGTCAGAGATTTCCAAAAACTTATGATTTTCTTTCAAAAAGTGCATAATCAAATGCATCTTCCAAGATCTGTACATAGTGGCTTCCCATAAATACAAATCTGCTATAATAGTGCATCAAACAGATTTTGTTTGGGATCTTGCTGAGATAAAAAAGAAGTGCATCTAAGGGTGAGTTAAAACCTATATAATTAATATCTTACACCTTTATACATAAAGGTTTCTATACAAGTGATGATTAATTTCAAAACCCTAACTAATAATATACAAGTGGTGTCATTGACATCTTTCAGGTTTTCAATTAATGATTTGGCAGTTGTGAGCATGTAATTTCTTGTCGCCAAGCTCCTTGATTAGGTCCTACAATTTTTTGGAAATTCAGCCACGTTGTTTGGATTTGACCTTCATTTATTCTCTTCCAAAAAGTGGGTCAATCTCTTCTTCTTGCTATTGGAGAGAAAGATGTATTTATCTTTAATTGTACTGGAGCTTCTTTCCATATTTTTTTGCAATGTTTATTTTGTCCAACCACTTGTTCCTCCAAGAGGGATTGGCTTTCTCAAATAATTCCTTAGTAATTATGAAATCCGCATCATATTCAATTTATTTTGGTGGCACACCTACCCTGGCAATCTACTAGTTTTTTATACTTTCTAATACCATACATAATGTTATTCCTAATCCACATGCTACCCAATGATGTTGATTTGGGCTTGCTCAATTTTCCAAGGCAAATTTAACAATTCGATTTTCATATTGATCATGCATTTTTCTCATGTATCTCGCCTTGGCTTCCCTGTCTCTGAGCAGCTTTTCTATGAATTCATCTGATTCCTTATCCAACTAATCTACAGATATTGGATGTTCTTCATAAACTTCATTCTCAAGAGAGTATGTCATAGTTGTAATACCTAGCCTTTCTTGAATTCCACCTTGTATTGTTACTTCCTTTACTTGAATTATTGCCTTTTCTTTCAACTCTTCAATTTCTTTCAACATATTAGCTCCTGATGTTCCCATATAGCTCTTTCTTTTTCCACTTTCTCATTGAGTTTATTGTATCCTCTCATGGAATCGGCGGATTGCACATTAGCTTGTTTTTCCAATTCTTTGGAATCCTTCAATTCCCCCTTGATTAAAGTTACATCTTGTCTTAACTTCTCTAATTCTTCATTTTGAGCTCTTGAACATTGTGCTTCTGCCTTTATATGCCCTTCCTCCATTAATATCCTGTTGATTTCCTCATTGGCTTCGGAGAGAACTTGATATGTTGCTCTTTTAGTTTCTTTGCTAATTTTCTCTTCTCTTTTTTATGCGTCTCTATGACTTTATTGCGCTTACTGAATTCTGACTCCGCAACAATAACAGACATTATAATATTTCTGCGTGAAGGTCTAAATTTCTCAATGTTTCTCATGAGAATTTGACATACTCCCCAAATATATTTGGGAATTGTTTCTATTTGTGTGGTAAAACCTTGTTGCTTTACTTCTATTTGTTTAATTTTTTTGGTCATCCTCATTTAATTCCCCTGAATCTGACTTTCTATCTACTTCTTCATTGTTATCTTCTACTTGTGTGCTTGTGATTTCTTCATGATGCTTCTCCTCCTTGTGTGTTGCCTCTAAATCCTCTTGTTTTGTACTAAGTACATCTTTCATTTCCACATCTGTGTGTGAATCCTCTTTTCAAATATCATTTAATACGTTTTGAATTTTTTCCACTACATCATGTGTTGAATCGTCATTTTCTACTTCCTTTTCTTCTAGTTCATCCATCCTAACACCATATTCTGAATCTTTTGGATCTAATCTTTCCATTGTGATGTGGCTCATCAGCACACTACCTTCTTCCATTATTTTTTCTATGAATGTTATAGCTTCATCCACTTTTCCCCATGATGATTGGTGTTTTCTTTGGAAGCTTCTCTCTTCTCTTCTTGGTAGTCACGGATGAGGAATGCTCCACCTTCGTTTTCTTACAAAATGGTTTTCTTCTCCCTAGAAGTGCTCTCCTTCTTGGTTTTTGCTTTCTTCTCTAGCTCAACCATACTAAGTATTCGAGTATAAATTGGTTTGATGGGAGTATTAGGGACTAATAGATTCAAATTTCTTAATAAGAATCCTTCAATATTGATATATGAATTGTAACCTAATTTATCTTTAGGTGATATTGACATTGTTTTTGTTATCTTCTTCTCTTCTTTGTCAGTTTCAATTAAATAGATTAATGTTGATCCTCTAGCTTGACCTTCTTCTTCATCTCCCTTTTCCAATCATACTTTCTTCTTTGCTCTCTTGATTTGTCTCTTTATCTTAGTCTCTTTTCTTGGTTTCTTGACTGCTGCCATAACTTTAGTCCTTGTTTTAGGTGGGCCCTATATTTCTTTAAAATAAGCTAGAAGTTTTGCTTCTTTTTTTATAAACAAAACTTTTGCTTCTGCAACTCATCATCTGCTCATGAAGCTCTTCATAATGCTCCATTTCCTATTGATTCCAATCTATAGCTTTGTCAGAAAAATCTTCCAGCATCTTCTGATACTAGGCTTCATAAGAAGCTCTCTTATCACCTCCCTACATAAGCTTGTATTTTGTTTTGTTCTGCTTTGATTTCCTCCTCTATAGCCTCCCTTCCTTCCAATTCTATCTTCCTTGGATCTACTTTTCTTTTCTTGATTGGTTCTGGTGCTTCCATTACAATTTCTTTTCTTTTTCTCCCTCTATCTTTAACAGACATTGTCCTAAGTGGAATTTGGATTCCACTCATAGCCACTCTAAATACTTGAGCTTCAAGGGCTCACATTAATCTATCCTCAATACCCAATACATGGTAGATGATATCTGTCAGCAAATGGTCTCCATTCATGAATTTCTTGGATTCCTAGAGCATAGCTGCCTCCATTAATTGTTGGATGTATGGTGCCATGTCCACCACTCCAAAGGGTTTTGTTTTATTTTTATTGTTCAACATTACCAAGGTGACTCAATTATGTGGCATATCGTATTTGGGCCACCTTGGAAAACATAGAAGGTGTAAAAAAATCCTGATGGGAAACTCTTCATTTGCCTTATCTTTGAAGTCAGATAATTTTTTGAATCCAACATATGTGGCCAAATTCTTCTTTACAAAACTTACATCTACTTTGGTTCCCATTGGATAGAAGTTTAGGGTAGCCTTGATGTACTCTATCTTGATTGTAATGTTTATTGTTTCATTTTTCAAGTTTTTGACTTTGCGAACAAAGTTAGGATGCCATATCCTATTCACATATTTCAAATTCAATGAAGAACATGGGCTCGTTAAGAAGCTTATGTAGGCCAACTGCTTTCCACCTCTTATATGCTATTGCTGATCTTTGGAAGTTATATAATCTTTCAACTCCTTTTCTATCAATTTTTGTTCTCGAACTTCTTCTTGTTTCGAATCTAGTTCCACAACTTCCTCTCTTGAGCCACTATCCAAGAACCAATGTCCTCTAGATAGGGACACTACATCGACCTCCAATTGAACTATTGGAATCCATTTAGTCATCTTGTAAAAGAAATCACGCCAACACCCCATGCATATTAAAAAAAAAACTCAAAGAGTCACTTTTGCATCAATCACCAAAAGAAAAAATAATTTATAGTAGTACACATCACATATTAATATTACTACATTTTCCAAGAACTCTTGTGCCCAATACACTTGTAGAAAGATTTTTCTAGCACAATCAGAAGGATTTTTGAAGTTAGAATACCAAAAAGATAGACATAGATATGACTATTCTCATTGCTATTTAACGAAAAAAATTGGAAATTCTTGAAATCTCAAAAATACTACTCACACACACTTCTATGTTGTGGTTTGTGTTTTGGAAAAGATAAAATATTTATGTACATATATAGAATTTCCACAAGCAACTCAGTGCAACTAGCAATCCTAGAAGGATATATTTTACCAAACTACATTAGTAGTTGCAAATGAAACTCTATAGTGATCCTCTCATAGAAGAGATGTTGATACAATTGAACTAGGATAAAAAGCATAGAGAACTATCTAAATATGTGCTTAGATTAGACTCAATGGAAGGGGAGAGAAACTCCATGTTTAGGGAAGCACAAGTACTCATTACTCTACAAGAGGTCCCCCTAACGATCAAGATCTTAATTAACCATGATGATGATCTCGTATAATCTTTAATCTTAGGCCCTTTGCAAAACTTTTCTTACTAACATTTCTCCCTCTCCTTGCCTTTTATCACCCTTGACAAAACTTTGTGGTGGATTTGATCACTAGTTTCTCTTTCTTTGATATACTTGATCCACCAATTCATGAATCTTTCACTTTGTAACATTCAGATCATTGACCATATCAAAAAGAGCTTTCCTCCACTATATTGTAGTTGTAGGTCTATCTATTTCATCTTTCTTTAGGTATTTTTTATAAGAAGCTTCGTATGTTGTTAGTCTTGCTTTCATCACTAGTGGTAATCTGCAAAAAATCTTTGAATTTCAAAGAATCAATAGTCAAAGGCATCCTCAAAAATTTCTACATAGTGGCTACCTATGAATATGATTCTATTGTAATATGTCATTAAACACATTCTATAAGGGGTTTCACTTAAGTAAAAAAAAGTGAACTGAAATTATATGTTTTAGGGTTCTAGATCTGTATTTGTAAAACTTTTTTATACAAGATATAATTAGCTTCAAAACCCTAACAATTAACATACAAGTTGGATAATTCATATTCTTTAATTCCTCCGTCACTGCCTTGTAGGTTGTAAGCACATAAGTCTTTGATGACCATGTTCCCTTCTTGGGATTTGTTATCTTTGGAAAGTTACGCCATTTAGAAGGTATGGCCCCATGTGTTCTCATCTGCCAAAACTTTTGCCAATCCCTTCTCCTCGCATTTGGATAGAAAGCTAGATTGGTTTTTAATTGAAGGAGGCTTCTATTCATATCTTTCTACATTGTTTGTTTTTGTCCAGCCACATGTTTCTCCATGAACGGTAAACTATTCCAAATAATTCTTTCGTAATTTCCATGTCTTCATCATATTCTAGAAATTCATTGGGCTTAGTTCTAGCTTTCATAGTTTGATAGTTCCTTATGATTTTCAAAACCATGCACAATGGAATTCCCAATCCATCTGTTTCCCAATCATGGTGTGCTAGATTCATACCTTACTCCAAAGCAAATTGTACAATTTTATTCTCATATTGATTGTGAATCTTCCTTATATATATCATTCTTGCTTCTTTTCCTTAGAGCAGTTGCTAGATGAATTCATCAAATTCCTCATCCTCTATTTCATATTATCTATGTTCTTCTAGAATTTATTCTTGGATGGGAGAAGGTTGCCTTTCTTTTTCTATTGGCCTCTCCTTAACCACATCTTCAATCCTTACTTCTTTCAGTTTGATGCTTTACTTGGCTTTCCATAGTTTATTTCCTCTAGAATTTATGCTCTTCATTGTTGCGAGTGAGATTCCTTTTCAATCTTTTCATTCAAATTACTAAACTCTCTCATTGCAGTAGCTGCATGTTTATTGCTTTATGCTCCAACTCCTTAGCATCTTTTTTTTCATCATTTATCTTTTCTAACCCATGCTTCATACTCTTTAACTCTTCACTTTAATCCTCAATGGTCTCTTTTGTTTAACTTCCTTCTACTTTGTAGTGATCCTCCTCCATAATCACTCGTGATTTCTTCATTTGCTTTACTAAAGACTTGATATGATGTCTAGAGAATTTCATTCTTTGACTCCAAGTAGCTAATGTCACCTTCCATTTTCATGATAATGTTTCTCTTTGTGTCACACTTCCCTTCTAGAAAAATAATTATCTTCTTGCTCTACACAACCTCTATTTCTAATTTGATTACTTTACTTGGCAAGAATCAGTTATTCTTTGTTGTCTCTCAATTCCCCTAGCAACTTGTCCTACTCTGTTCCATGGTCTTTAATAATTTCTCACCTTTGATGCACTTTGCTTTAGAAGCTATAATTAATAATATGATGTTTCTACTTGAAGGTCTAAATCTTTCAATTTGATTTAAGACTATTTCACATGTCTCTCTTATATCTCCAGGAAATCTGGTTAAGTCCAGAGATGCTAAGATTCTTTCTTTTCTTCCTCTTCCAACTATTTTTCTTCCATTGTATTTGTTTCCACTAGTCTGACCATACTCTCTATATTTTCTTTTTGCTAATCTTCATTATTATCTTGATTTTGTACTAGATTCAATCCTTCTGAAGTGTTTTTGTGCATAACACCATTTAGGTTTTCATTTTCTTTTTTTGATTCCATGACTTTGATCATTCCTTGTGTACTTTTATTCTATACTTCTACTCATTTATTGGGAGTATTGGGTTATGATAGGTTTAAACTTCTGAAAAGAATTCCCTCCACATCACCATGAGTGCTTTCTTTAGTTTGAGCCCCTACTTGTTTTTTTGATACTTCCGTATCTTCAATATATGCATCCAATCTATGGTAGATCCTCCTTCTATATCTTCTACAAGTGTCTCTTCTCTTGCTTACAACTTTTTATTGGTCTTTTTTATTTTCCTTTTGACTTTTGGTTCTTTCTTTCTCTTTTTCACTAATGCTACCATAATAGTCCTCTTTTCTAGAGGTCCCTAAAGCTCTTAAAAATAAGCTAATAATGCAACTTTCTTTTTTAATGAAGACCACTTCATTTTTGCTAGTCATCATCCACTCATGCAAGATTTCATAATACTCCATCTTTGTGTGAGTCCAATCACTCGCCTTGTTAGAATAATCCTCAAATATGTTTTGGTATTAAGCTTCATAAGCAATTGTCTTATCATTTCCCTACATTAGATATGAATATAACTGCTCTTTGCTGGTCTAAGGTAGGTGAGGATCCTTATCAGCTTGTACTTTCTTCTCCTCCAATTTTACCTCCTCCTAAGCGGTTTCTTCACCTTCAAGCTCTAGCTTCCTTGGGTCCATCTTTATTTTCGTGATTCTTTGCTCAACATCAAGGATGCTTTCCTCTTTTTTCCCACTTCCTTCACTATCGTCTTCTTTCCAAAACTCTTCACTCTCACCACTGCTTCTGTTAATATTTGTGCTTCTAGAGAAACTTGAAGCTTTTCTTCCATTCCTAATACATGATAGATCCTTTTCATAAGGAGTTGGGCTCTAGTCATGAATTTCTTCGAGTTCAAATGCTTTGCTACATCCTCCAATTGCTCATGGATATACAGTGACATATCCACTATTCCAAATGGCTTTGTTTTATCCTTATTATTCATCATTATTAATGTCACTAGTTTATGAGCCATGGTGTATCTTGACAACCTAGGAAATCACAACCACTATAGCTTTATGATAGCTAATCCCTCATTATGCTTTTCTTTGAGATCCTAGATTTTAGCATAGCCTACATATGAAAAATAATTCTTCTTGGAAAAGCTCACATCCACCTTTGTGCCCATTGGATAAAAATGCAGTGCAACCTTTATGTGATCAAGTCCAATAATAACTTCTATCAACTCCCTATCCCAATTGTTAACCTTCAAATCAATTAGGGATCAAAGTTGTGTCTTTTGACTTCCTCAATGACGCCATTACTTGTCATACCTTTCAAAATAAATGAAGATCATTGGCTCATCTAGAAGTGTTTGTAACCCTCCTACTTTCCACCTTTTGTACACTATTACATACCTTTGAAATCTGTAGAACTCTTGGCAAAGCATCATGTATTTGAAGTTTCCCTTTTTAATTGTGAATACATGCTTTCCCACTATTTTGATATAGTCCTTGAGCTCTTTTTCAATTTGTTCTTTCTCAAGAGGTCCCGATTTCTCTTCTATAAGTGAAATTGGACAAACATTGAAAGAGATAATAATAATAAAAATATAAGAAATAAAATACAAGAAAATCATACCATCTTCTTTTGTTTTGTTTTATGTCTGATGCTTCCTCCTTGTCTTTATGAGTCTTTCTTTCTTAAATTCTTGGAAAATTATGTGTTGTTTGTTGCTTTTATCTCTAGAATTGTTTCATCTATCTATAGTTTTTTGTTCCATAAAACATTTTTGTATTTTACGTTTTGGCATTTCTTTTGGATTTCGACTATTTTTTTCATGTTTTCATTTTGTTTGAATATGTTCCCTAGTTGTATTATATTCTAGAGTTTTCTTATAATGTTTTGGTGCTTGAATCTCATCTTTAGCTCTTTCATATGTTTGTAACTTTTCTGCTACTCGAAATTTGAATATCTCCATATCCACTTTGTGCATCCTTATTTCTAATTCTTGCACATCATTTACAAAAAAAAATCACATAGATTTATCTCTCTTTTTTCATTTCATCAATTGCTTTTCAAAATCTTAAAAAGTCATTTTATATTGGTTCATCATCTCTTGAGCTAGAATTAAGTTTTCTGGCATTAATTTCTCAGGCCAATCCTCACACTCAATTGAAGTTTCTTCTTGTTCTATTCTTATATAAATATTTATTTTTGACAATGAAGAAAGATTTCGTCCATCGATTGCTTTAAATTTTCGTGTTTTTAGTCCTTTCCTCAAGTTGATTCAAGAGATTAGAACTAATTTACTTGAGATCCGGTATCCAGTAAAACACTATTTTTTGTTCCTTGGAAATGGATTTCAACTACTCGTAAGTGATGTATTCAATCTCACACATCATCAAATCTTCCACTTCTTTATTCTTTCCAACTCTCTCGTTAGCCTCTTCTAGAGATTCTTATCTTATATATCTCTCTTCTCCTTTCGTTTTATGGGATTGTGGCAATCTTGTTCAGGTTTGGACTGTTAGACGCGTTGATATATTTAGATAGTGATGTGTGTGAACACACTAGGACCGCCGGGGCACTTTTTTCCCTCTTTAGGAGGTTTTTTTCCCTCGGCTTGTATATACGCCTATTGCCCTAATGGGCTACTTATCTTTGTACATTCTCTAGTAATACATTCAGTTTTGTGTGTTGTGCTCCAAGCTTCTTCTTCTTCCTTGTGTTGTTCGTGTGCTTCCGCAGACATCTATCTCCAACAATTGGTATCAGAGCAGGTCGTCGCTTCATCTAGGGCGCCATCGACACTCCTCCGTTTGTAGTCTCAGAATCGCACGAATTTTGCTGAGCATACTCAGCGTGTTTCCGAGATCAAAACTGCTTCGCTTTGTGGTGCCGAAAACGCGATGTGAGCTTGTTTTAGCCTCCGACGCACTATCCCAGTGCTTGTGCAGGCTATTTCATCTTTTTGTGCCAAAGGTATATACCAGTTTTTGTTCGCCAATATGAGCGTCTCGAAGTCTGCTATAGGTCTAGCAGAACTCGTCTGGGCAGTTCTGTTCAACGTTTTGAGATACAGTCAATTTTTTGCATCAAGGTATTTTAGTCACCGGCCATGGCTGAAAGCAGTGATGTATTCCGTATGTTGGCTGTTGAGGATAAGTTGGATGGTACCAACTACCCGTTATGGGCTTATATGATGCGGCATGTATTGGTTGCAAAAGGATTGTGGAACATTGTGCAGGGTGTTGAAAGACCTCATGTTACACCTCTGACTACAGGTACTGCAAATACAGGTGTTGGAGCTGATGAAGATGGTGTCGAAGATGATACTCCCCAGATTCCTGTTCGTGCTGTTGTTTCTGCTGCACCTACTGCAGAGCAGATTTGTTGGGATGGCAGAGATGCCCACGCATATGCATTGATAGCTTTGTCTGTCAAACGTGCCATTATTCCTCATATTCGCTCTTGAAGAACAACTAGGGATACTTGGGATACACTTACCACATTGTACCAAGCTAGGAATGAGGCTCGTGTTGCTTACCTCCGAAAACAGTTGGAGAGTGAGCACATGAATGAAGGTGATTCTATGGACAATTTCTTAATGAAGATCAAAGATTTCAAGGAACAGTTGATTTCTGCTAATGAGGTTGTACCAGATAGCTCACTTGTGCAGACCGTTCTGAATGGTCTTCGTGATTCATATCAGAGTTTTGCTTCTACTCTTCGGTTGATGATGAAAGGCAATCCGAATGCCTTATCATTTGAGGAGTTAGTTTCTGTTTTGTTGCAGGAAGATCAGTCCAGGCAGAACAGGTCCATTATGCGTGTTGCGGATCAAGCTTTCCTGGCTAGTCAAAAGGGCAAAGGAAAATGGAACTCTTCTACTAGTAAGCAGAAATCTGCAAATGGTGCACATTCGAAGAACCAGGATAAAGATAAGAAGAAATCAGAAAACTAGAAATTGTTTTGCAAGTATTGTAAAGGGAATGATCATATCATAAAGAACTGTCCAAAACTGGCTGCAAAAGAGGCAAAGAAAAAGGAGGCTAGAATGGTTGTTGCAGAAGCCTCTACACCAAAAACAGAGTCTGCTAATCTTGTGCAAGAAGAAGAATGGGCATTACTATTGTTTGCAGTTTTGACCCATCTTCTCATGAGCAGTGCATGTCTGCAATGGACTCAGATGTTTAGTACTTTGACAGTGGGGCGAACAAACATATTACCTCGCAGCGCAGTTTCTTCTCTTCACTCAAGCCTACCCCTACAGGGAATACAGTCACATGCGCCAACAACTCCTCTTATCCTATTAAGGGAGTTGGTAAGATCATTCTGACTACTGCTGATGGTAGCTCTTTCACCTTGTCAGATGCTTTATTTGTGCCAGGGATCAAGAAGAACCTGTTATCAGTTTCTGCATTAGCCAAGATTGGCTTGGTTGTGAAATTTGTTGATGACAGATGTTCATGATCTGTCAAATGACGATGTTATTATTGCTTCTGGCATTTTATGTCGTGGGCTGTATAAGCTCATAGACTATGAAAGATCTGTGAATGATTTGGCATGTGCAGTTCATGATTCTCAGGCTATGTCAGATGCAAAGCTTTGGCATGCACGCTTTGGTCATCTGAATTTTGATAGTTTGCTACGCCTGCAGAAATCTGATATGGTGTCTTCTTTGCCCAAGCTTAAGGCACCTGGAAAACATGTTTGTGAAGGCTGTATTTTGGGCAAAATGCAGCGTTCCTCCTTTCCAAAAGATGGTTCAATTCGGGCTACATAGAAATTGCAACTTTTACATAGTGATGTCTGTGGTCCTATGCAGACACCCTCTTTTGGAAATTACCTTTACTTCGTGATTTTCATTGATGATTTTTCCAGGCATGCATGGGTATATCCACTCAAAGCAAAGTCCAAAGTGTTCATGTGCTTTAAACAGTTTTTGGTTTTGGCTGAAAGTCTGTCAGCATGTAAAATGGGCACCCTCCGTTCTGATCGAGGGGGGGGGATATATGTCTTCTAATTTTAATGCATTTCTGGCTGAACGTGGGATAAAACACTAGTGTACAGTGCCGTATACACCTCAACAGAATGGATTTGCTGAACGGAAGAACAGGTCTCTCATGGAAATGGTGAGGTGTATGGTCAAGACTCAGGCTTTACCTCATAGTTTCTCGCTTGAGGCTGTCATGTGTGCATCATATGTACTGAACAGGTGTCCTACTAAAGCGCTGCAGTCTATCACTCCATATGAGGCTTGGCATGATCGCAAGCCATCTGTTCTCATCTGTGTGTTTTTGGTTTTTTCGCATATGCACTAGTGCTTGAACAACATCGCAGAAAATTGGATGATAAGGTAGTAAAATGTATTTTTGTTGGGTACAGTTATGAAAGTAAAGGCTATCGTCTGTATCATCCACAGACTAAACGCATTTTGGTTAGCCATGATGTTGTCTTTGTGGAAGATGCTATTCAGCCATTGCTCTCATGTACTAAGGAGACATCTGTTAGCTCCAAAGACATGTATGATACTTTGATGCCTCTTTTTACAGGTGGACAGTTTAGTGCTGGTCCTAATGAGGCAACTTCTCAGCCTTTGTAGGTTTCATATGATGATTTTATTATTCCATTTCTGATGCAGATTTACATGATGCACTGCTGATGAGAGAGCTGATATTGAGCAGGCCAAAACTATGCCAAAATGGTTGGTGCAGACTTTAAGTGACAGCAAATTAGATGCACGTTTGTCATATCGTACTCGTTTAGGCTCTCATGGTGCCTCCTTTGCATCAGATTGCTATGTTATGGCTGCGTCTAGTCTCTGTGATGAGAATGAGCCTGTTTCTTTTGATGAAGCACAAAATTCAAAAAATTGGATGGCTGTTATGCAATCTGAATATGATGCTATAATGAAGAATGGTACATGGTCTTTATGTGACTTGCCTCCTGGCAAGAAGGCCATTGGCACTAAGTGGGTATACAAGCTGAAGCGTAAACCTGATGGTACAGTTGACAGGTATAAGGCTAGGCTTGTTGCAAAGGGTTATGCGCAGGAAAGAGGCATTGACTTTGATGAGACCTTTGCACCTACATGCTGTATGACTACTGTTCGGAGTATTTGTGCACTTGCAGCCCATCATGGTTGGAATGTACATCAGTTGGACATTAAAACAGCATTTCTGAATGGTGACTTGCATGAAGAAGTGTATGTTTTTCAGCCCGGTGGCTTTGTGCAGAAAGGGCATGAAAACCAGGTGTGCAGGTTAAAGAAGGCATTATATGGTTTAAAGCAAGCACCACGTGCTTGGTATGAGAAGATACATGCCTATCTGGTTGCACATGGTTTTGAGAAAAGTCCAACAGAAAGCACCTTATATGTTAAGCGTGCTAATGCTGTACTTCTGATCATTGTTGTCTATGTTGATGACATGCTGCTCACTGGTCCTATTGAGAAGCATATTGCTGATTTCAAGGCTGATTTGCATGCCTCATTTGAGATGTCTGATTTGGGGCATTTGCATCACTATTTGAGCATTCAGTTTATGCAAGTTGATGGTGGAATGGCTTTGTGTCAAACGAAATATATTGACACATTATTGCAGCGTTTTGGCCTTGAAGACTGTAAGCCTATTGCCATTCCTATGGAGACAGGTTTACGATTGAGTCTTCATGATGTTGGAGATGCATTTGATGTTGTTCTCTATCAGCAGGCTGTTGGATGCTTGATTTACTTATCCATTACTCGGCCAGATATTCAGTTTGCTGTCTCACAGATGAGCACATTTATGCATTGCCCAGGAGTCATGCATTGGAAGGCAATTAAGCGCATCTTTCGCTACTTGAGTGGTACTCGGCTACTTGGGTTGTTTTATCCCAAGGGGGGATCACTACCGCCAAATTTGCATGCTTTTTCTGACTCAGATTGGGTTGGTTGCTATGACACTCGTGTGTCCACCAGTGGTTTTTGCTTCATGCTTGGTAGCTCATGTATATCTTGGTTGAGCAAGAATCAGCCTACTGTGGCCACTTTCAGTTGTGAGGCTGAGTATAGGGTAGCTTTCACAGCGATTGCTGAGTGTGTGTGGCTTAGACGCCTTATGGCTGATTTGGGTGTTGGCCAGTCTTCTGCCACCACCATCTTCACTGACAGTCAGAGCGCATTGGCAGTTGCGAGGAACCCTGTGTTCCATGCTTGCACTAAGCACATTGAGGTGCATTATCACTATGTCAGGGAGAGGTTCTCTATTGGGAGATCAGCTTGGCATATGTGCCCACGCAGGAGAACATAGCAGACCTTTTCACGAAGGCTCTGCCTAGGGAGAACTTTGAAGCTTTCCGCAGAGCTTTGGGCAAACTTCCTTTTGTGGAGTGATTTCCACATGGCTTGGACCGCCGGGGCACTTTTTTCCCTCTTTAGGAGGTTTTCTTCCCTCGGCTTGTATATACGCCTATTGCCCTAATGGGCTACTTATCTTTGTACATTCTCTAGTAATACATTCAGTTTTGTGTGTTGTGCTCCAAGCTTCTTCTTCTTCCTTGTGCTATTCGCGTGCTTCCGCAGACATCTATCTCCAACAAGACGTTCCATATATCCTTTTGATTTGCATCCACTCACATAGTTTTGCACAACTTCTCCATCCATGTTTGCAAATTGAAGTGATCCAGTAGAACTAATCCTATGAAGGATGTATGGACTATCCTCTTTTCTCTAATTTCTTACTATGTTCCTTCAATGTGTAGGCTAGAACTAAGTCTTCCTCTTGAAAATCTTTCTCCTTGATATGCATATCATAATATGCTTTATGTATTCTTTTATCTACATAGATACTCATGAAACACACATGCATATGCATACACACATGAATATGCATGTGTGTATGCAAACACACATGAATATGCATGTGTATGTAGACACACATGCATATGCATACACACATGCATATGCATACACACATGCATATGCATACAAACATGCATATGCATACAGACATGCATATGCATACACACATGCATATGCATACACACATGCATATGCATACAAACATGTATATGCATACACACATGCATATGCATACAAACATGCATATGCATACACACATGCATATGAATACACACATGCATATGCATACACACATGCATATGCATACTCACATGCATATGCACACACACATGCATATGCATACAAACATGCATATGCATACACACATCCATATGCATGTGTGTATGCATAAACACATGCATATGCATACACATATGCATATGGATACACAACATGCATATGCATGCAAACATGCACTACATACACACTCACATATGTATAAACACACTCACATATACATACACACTCACATATATACACACACTCACATATGTACAAATGCATATGCATATATGCATATGCATACACACATGCATATGCATAAACATGCATATGCATACACACGTGCATATGCATGTGTGTATGCATACACACATGCATATGCATACAAACATGCATATGCATACACACTCACATATGTATAAACACACTCACATATACATACACACTCACATATACACACACACACTCACATATGTACAAATGCATATGCATATATGCATATGCATACACACATGCATATGCATACACATGCATATGCAAACACATGCATATGCATACACATGCATATGCATACACATGCATATGCATACACATACATATGCATACACATGCATACACATACACATGCATACACATACACATGCATATGCATACAAACATGCATATGCATACACACATGCATATGAATACACACATGCATATGCATACAAACATGCATGAATATGCATACACACATGCATATGCATACACACATGCATATGCATACACACATGCATATGCATACACACATGCATATGCATACACACATGCATATGCATACAAACATGCATATGCATACAAACATGCATATGCATACAAACATGCATATGCATACAAACATGCATATGCATGTGTGTATGCATACACACATGCATATGCATACACACATGCATATGCATACACACATGCATATGCATACACACATGCATATGCATACACACATGCATATGCATACACACATGCATATGCATACAAACAATCATATGCATAGACACATGCATATGCATACACACATGCATATGCATACACACATGCATATGCATACAAACATGCATTTTAACATCTCCACATTGGATCATATGCGATCTCCACGTACACCTTGGGGAGTGTATGACCATGACGACTCCAAGATATATCAGATACGTAATGGAGCTTCAGTCATGGATTCAGCCGAAAAGTCCATGCGTCAGCGCATTCAAAAACTTTACTCCATAGAGTTTGGACATTCTATAATGTTAAAATGGAGCGAACAGGATAGGGATTCCAAAACACACAATCAATATATGAAGAGTACCGGCCAGCACCTGGGTATCCTATTGTGAGTTTGGAATCGATTTAGCATATGGCACGCGAGGTGATGTCCCATCGACGGTCCGAAGCTCGCGATGCTTTCAGAGCAGGCTCACTGAAGCCTATATGGTTAGATGTTGAAGAGTGGGAATCGATTCAAGATAAGCAGCAACATACTCCTGATCAATATCGTCAACAATGAGATGTGACGGCCACATGTTTAGATACGATTGGAACGCCACATTTAGGTAGCGATGGATACGATAGTATGCGCTACCAATTTGTAAGTATCATTTTAATTATTGAATTTGTTTGTGTTAAGCACATCATGTATGTTCATATAACATTTTGCATATTTATTATAGGAGTTGGCAGTGGGTCGTCCTCCAACACGAACCGAAGAAGCTTATGGATATCGTCATGGATTGGTTGCACTGTTATAGGACATAGAGGGACGCAGTGCAATCATTTCATGGGAGAATCTATGATTAGGTAAACTTATAGCTTGGTTTCATATTTTTAGTTGTTGCTTATAAATTTCATGTCAATTTGTCTCATTTTACATATATGCTTTGTTGTAGGATTGTAGGTGTAAATGTTTTGATCCCCTTGCATATATGTATTGTAGTGCTTTGCCACAATTTTGTATTACACTCCTATGTGGCAATGATGTACCATAATTTTGTATTCGATTCCTATATGGAAGTGCTTTGTCACATTGCCACAATTTTGTATTACACTCCTATGTGGCAATGATGTACCATAATTTTGTATTCGATTCCTATATGGAAGTGCTTTGCCACACTCTTGTACATCCTTCATTTATGGAATATACAACTTTTTGTACATGATTCATGGTTCATTTTTGCTCATATAAAATCATGTTTTGGTTGCCATTAGAGTACATAACACATGTACTCGGTTTAGAGTTGGGCAGAGTGTATTGTCTTTTGCTAAACAACATCATGCTGTAGCAAAAGACAACACACTCTGCTCAAAAAATTTTTGGAGACATGCTCGTCAGTATTAGCATTAGTACACCCAGAAGAGGCATCAGTATGGGTGTCGGTATACCCACCAGAGTCGTCGGTATGAGCATCGGTATAATCGTCAATAATATCGGTGCTTATACCGATGCCCATACCGATGACTATACCAGTGTTATGTTTCCGATGCGCATACTGACTGCAACACTGACATCACAGAAAAATTATGCCCATTCATTTTCCTCGATAACAGCCTTGGTATACCCTCCATATGTTGTAGTGTTTATATGCCCAAGGAAATGATACAATTTCATATCCCAATTTCTTCTTTTTGTATTAACTATTTTGGGTAACATAGTGCATAGGACTTTATTTGTACCCTCAGCTAATCCATGGCTTGGGGATGATAGCGTGTAGATTTCCTATGGATTATCATGAACTATTCTATCAAGGATTCAATGAATTGATGAAAGAAATGATTCCCTCTATCACTCACCAACTCAATTGGTAGTCCAAATCTAGTTATTACATGTTCATGCAAGAACTTAGAAGTTGTTTGAGCATCATTTTTAAGAGTGGTTTTTGCTTTAGCCCATTTTGTTAAATAGTTTGTGGCCAATATCATATATTCTACATGAGAGATTTTAGTTGGTGGATAAATAGGTCTTATGAAATCCAATCCCCATTTTCTAAGGACTCTATCAGATATCAAGGGTTCGAGAGGCATATCGTATTTTCTAACTTGAGGTTTTGTTATGTCGCAAATATCATACATTTATGCATACAACTTTGCATCTTGGAATAATGTTGGCCATCACAATCTTAAAAAGAGGATTTACTTAGTAATTTTCTCACTTGAAAAGTGACCTCCTTCTACACTTGAGTGAGCCAATTCGAACATCTCCAAATAATTCTCTTCAGGTATATAGATCTATAGAGACCCATCCATTCCTCTTTTGCACAATTGGTTATTTATCAGTAAAAATTATTTGCACATCTCTTGAAAATTCCTTGTATCTAATTCCATTATATTTGTTTCTTCATGAGGTTCTTTTTTTTTGTATTCTACTATGTGTTCACTCATTTTGGATTTCCTTGAAACCAAAAAAAGGTTATTGGTTGATCCCTTTCTTTGTTTATAGAGTTCTCACATTAAGATACATATATATCCATATCTCTCTGTTTAGTTGTCCAATGAGCTCCTATTATTGCTAAGTTATTTAGAGAAAGAATCTTTGAAGGATGTAAACATGGATTCCAAAGATGTGCTTTCTCTAAATAATTTTTTTGCTTTTGTTCAAGTACAAAATATTCCAATACCCCTATGGAATTCAAATGATACAAGGATCTTGATAGTAGAATGAATTTTATACTTTGCAAGATCACATGGTTTGGAACCAAACTATTATTCTTAGGTCCAAATGACAATATTGGTAACAAAAATTTTTCCCAACCTAGTATGCTCTCTAACTTGAATAGATAACCATCATGTAGATGATCATCTATAATTTTCAATTGATCTCGAGTTAAGATTCTAGATAAATGATGTGCTCTCATGTGTGTTTTCGCTTGTCTTACTACTATTTCAAAATCAAATTCCATCAATAGTAAGAACCATCTTACCATTCTTCTAGTCTAAGAAGGCTTATTTACCAAATATAATAAGGCTTGATGATCCACAAAGAATTTAAACTTTTTAGCCCATAAGTAATGTCCAAATTTCCTTACTGCATACACCATACCCTACCCTTCTCTTTCAGTTGTGGTGTAGTTTTTCTCAGCTTGATTCAATTGTCTACTTGCATAGGCTATGGGAAAATCTACTTTGCTTCCTTCTATAGGTTGTGCCAAAACACATCATAATGCAAATTTTGAAGCATCCACATGTACATGGAATATCAATTCCCATTGAGGTGTTTTCAGTATTGGTGTGGTGACCACACAAGTCTTTAGGAATTCAAAACCTCTATCACATTCATCAGCCCACTCAAACTTTTTAATCAAAGGATGGAGAGGTTTCGTAATGTCAACAAACTTGTACACAAATTTTCTATAATAACCATAGTGTGCCATGAATGTTTGTAACTCCTTGACATTTTTTGGCTTGGGCAAGTTTATTATGGCATTGATTTTCTCTTCATCAATAGAGATGCCATTATTTGATACCATATGTCCCAACATTCTTCCTTATTTGACAAAAAAGACACACTTTTTAGGGTTTAGGCAAACTCTACAAGTTCTACATTCTTTCAATATAGCTCTTAGGTATTTTAAATGATATTCCCTTTTGTTTGAAAAAGTACATAAATCATCGGCATAAATTTCCATGATATGCCTTACAAAATCTTTGAAAACATGACACAACATCCTTTGGAATGTGGTTGGGTGCATTGTTAAACCAAAAGGCAAGGCCCTAAATGCATAAACACCCCATTCTATTGCAAACAGAGTCTTATGTTGACCTTCTAATGCAAATGGAACTTTGTTGCATCATGATAATCCATCCAAAAAACTACAGACCTCCTTTCCAAAACCCTCTCTAAAAGATGATATGTTATTGGGAATGGATAGATATCTCTAATAGTTGTAGCATTAACTTCCTTAAGGTTTATGCAAACCCTAAGTTCTCAATTCGTCTTTGGGACTACAACTATTGGTGATATCCATTCAATATACTCAATTTCCTTAAGGTTTATGCAAACCTAAGTTTTCCATTCTTCTTTGGGACTACAACTATTCTTATATCCATTCAATATAGTCAACTCAATATTCAATATCAGCACTAACCTAATTTTTCCATTCTTCTTTGGGACTACAACTATTCTGATATCCATTCAATATAGTCAACTCAATATTCAATATCAGCACTAATAATTTATCTATCTCCTCCTTAATCTTTGTTGATTATTTGTCATTGTGTGTATAGTACCTTTGGCTTTTTGGGTATATCATCTAGTGCTATAGGTATTCTATGCACACAAATATTAGGATCCACCCCTTTGAGATATTTATAACTTTAGGAAAATACAATTCTAAGTTCTCAAACTAATTTGATTAAGTCTTCTTCCTCTTTAAATTCAATATCATCTACTATCAAAATATGTTTATATTCTCCCCCCTCTTATTTTGTCACTATCTTTTTGTTTCTTCTTGATTGTCATAGGATTCTCCCTTTTATTCTACCTTCATGGTTTCAAGTTCGATAATAGTCTTTCTTCAATCTCATTTTTTTTTAAGTTTGATGGAACATCAAATTTTTCTTCCTTTTTCTCGTGAATATCATGTGTTTTTGCTTTTGACTCCTTCCCATGAATTACTATTTTCTCTTTTTTATTTCTACTTTCTTTTTGCACCTTGATTTTGGTTTAGCTCTTCTCTCTTTCCATGAAGAATTATTTTTCAGAGTTTTCTTCTCCTCATCAATGTTTATTTGTTGATTTTTTTCTTGAGCTCTAGTTATCACTTGAATAGGTGTTATCTCATCTTGATCACTTCCATAAGTTTTTAGAATTGGCACTGCTTTCAAAGGTATTATAGTCTTTGCACTTCATCTATTTGGATTTTTTTTTGGATAGGCCCTAATTAAATGTTGTCTTCCACACTTCTTACAATGTGCTCCTTCTACTCCAAGAGTAGGTGCTTGAGGACAATCTCTCGCAAAGTGATTCCTCCCAAACCTATAACAAGTCACCCTCTGTATGTTCTTGGATTGAGGTTTTGGGTTTGACATGTAAGTATTGTTGGAGTTTATTGATCTCCAAAGTACAGCTAGAAGTAGGTGAAACCCAACAGGACCTAGTTGACTTTTTCACAGACTTGTATGCATAGACCAATTTTCTTGCAGAGCAAATTGCTCTTTACTCACTTGGAATTTTCCAAAACTGTTTCACACAAATAAACTAGACTCTAAGACCTTTCAAACAAGATATAGAACACCTCAAATGGATAAATACACAATGAGCTATGACCTCTGCAATATGTAGCTTTAATGGAGACCTTGAAACAGAGATGAACCTGAGGACACACATCACTTGCAGAGACTACTGCTCTTAACTCACAACTCCAATGACTTTTAAACTTTTTAGAATACAATTAGACTTAAAGAGCTTTCTAACAAGCCAAAGAACACATGATTTGGATACATACACAAGGAGATATGACCTCTGCAAGTTTGAGGTTTAATGGAGACCTTCAGCAGGGATAAAAAACAGAGAACACACACTACTTGCAGAGAGTATTGCTCTCAGCTCACAAATCCATTGATTATGAAAATTTACAGGAAGAAAGTAAACAGTAAGAGCTTTCCAATGAGCTATCAAACATGTAATTTGGATATATAATGAGGGAGATACAAGCTCTGCAATCTCTGCACACAAAACTACAGTAGTGTAGAGATACACATATGACTCTTGGACATCCCACAAGATCACGACTTTTCTCCTCTTTTTATAGCATGGGAAACTAATCTAAAACCTTCCTAATACATCTAAATTCGTGGTAAACACTTGGATGGAGGTATTACATGACTCAAGTGCTCAAATAAGCAAAGTATTGATGGACTTTGAGAACTAGCCACATCGACCTTCCACTAGGACACCACTGAAGCTCCCTTGTGACTCACTAATTTGACTCACCATGTTCTAGAACTCACGTGGTATTTTTGCTACATTTTATGAATAATATGAGCCTTCTTGAAGTATTTGAAGACTTCCCAAAGGTATTTACATAATTTGAAACTTGTACCCTACATAAAACAAATGTTCGCAACATTCTCCCCCTCAAGTTTCAAAGGGTATTTCCTTCATGCCAAGAATATAGTTGAATTTTGAAGCTTTGGTCCATCCAAGGATTTGGTGAAGATATCTGCAACTTGATCCTTTGTTCCAACAAAAGAAACCTACACTTCATTGTTCATGGCCTTCTCTCGAACATAATGATAGTGAACCTCTATATGCTTTGTTCTAGCATGAAAAATAGGATTTGAGGTCATATGAATGCTGCTCAAGTTATCCCCATATATCAGTGGTACATCAACCTGCACATTCAAGTCATGAAACAACTTTTTAAACCACATAACCTCAGTAGTAGCCAATGCTAAACCTCTATACTCAGCCTCGGTAGAAGATAAAGCAACTGTAGGCTGTTTCTTTGAACTCCATGTTAATGTCTTGTTTCCTGCTATTACCACATATCCACTTGTGGATCTTCTGTCATCTTTGCTTCCAGCCCAATCTGCATCACTAAAGACTTTAAGAGTTAGATCAGCATCATGACTATAAAATAATCCTTCGTTCATGGTACCTTTCAAATACCTAAGCACTCTTTTCGCTGCATGCATATGAGGTACTCTAGGTTCATGCATAAACTGTGAAAATACTCCCACTGCATAACATATATCAGGTCTAGTTTTTGTTGCATAAATCAAAGATCCTACCATGGATCTATATACATTCATATCATGCAACTCATCACCTTCCTTTGCGCTTAGCTTTACATTACATTCCATTGGAGTAGAAACAAATTTACATTCCTGCATACCAAACCTTTTCAGCATATCACATATATACTTTCTTTGTATCAACCACATACCTTCATCGCTATACACAATTTCAATCCCAAGAAAATATCTGAGCAAACCAAGATCTGAAATTTTAAATTCCTTTCCCAAATTACCTTTTATCTCATCAATTGCTTTTGCATCATTCCCTGTAATCAACAAGTCATCCACATAAATGCATACATAGACACACATGCCATCTACATGTTTTACATAAAGTGAAGGATTAGCATGACTCGCTGTGTATCCTTGCAGCATAAGATACTTTACCAACCTTGCATTCCATGCCCTTGGTGCCTGCTTAAGACCATACAATGCCTTCTTTAACCTGCATACATGATTAGGACATTTTGCATCCACATAACCATCTGGTTGTGACATATACACTTCTTCATTTAACTCACCATTAAGAAAGGCATTCTTTATATCGAGTTGATATATATTCCACCTTTTACTTGCAGCTAAAGCCAACAAAGTTCTCACCGTTGCCATATTTGCTACTGGACTAAATGTTTCCTCATAGTCCACACCTTGAGTTTGATTATATCCTTTTGCTACAAGTCTAGCCTTATATCTAGACACACTACCATCACTATTTCTTTTAATCTTAAAAACCCACTTGCAACCAATTACCTTTTGCTTTGGTGTACTTGGAACTAAATTCCAAGTCTTGTTATCCTGTAGTGCTTCCATTTCTTCTCTCATTGCTTTCTCCCACTTTTCATCTCCTTTGGCCTCATCATAACATGTGGGTTCATTTTCCTGCTCAACTTTTGTCATAAAAGCATAATGAGTATTCATGAAAGATTCATAAGTATACCTTTGAGGTTGCTTACTTACTCTTGAAGTTCTTCTTACCTCCAATGTAGATGCTCTTCCTTTCTTATTAGGAACCTTTGATGATTCTCCATACTCACATACATCACTAATTTCCTCTCCATCATTAACTTCAACAAGTTTGAGTTTACCTTTACTTTTAACACTTGGAGGTGACTCTTGCCTTAATCTTCCATTGAAAGGTGATCCTCTTTCTTCATCTAAACCACTCCTTTCATCATTTAAACTTCCTGATGGCTGAACTATGCATTCATCTCCTTCAACCACACCTTCTTCATTTTCATCCATGACCTGCAAACAATTCTTATCTGCATACCATGAAAGTGATTCATCAAAGTTTACATCTCTCGACACAACAACCTTATTGGCTCTTTGAGTATCTGCATAACCAATAAATATACATTTTTCTGATTTCGCATCAAGTTTAGACCTCACCTCACTAGGTACATGTACATAACATACACAGCCAAATACTTTCAAATGACTTACACTTGGTTTCCTTCCATGCCATACCTCATATGGTGTCAAATGATGAACTCCAGCAGTCGGAACTCTATTCATAATGTAAACACTTGTGCTAACAGCTTCAGCCCAAAAATAATTAGGCAAACACATATCATTAAGCATGCTTCTAGATGCTTCTGCTATGATTCTGTTTCTTCTTTCTGCGACTCCATTTTGTTGTGGAGTATACCTGCATGTAACTTCTCTTTTGATACCTTCATCATACAAAAAATCAGTAAAAGCTTGAGAGAAATACTCTCCTCCTCCATCGGATCTTAGCTTCTTAATATACCTTCCTGTTTGCTTTTCGACATATGATTTGAACTTCTTGAAACAATCAAAGACCTCACTCTTATGTTTAATAAAATACACAAATGTCATTCTACTATGATCGTCAATGAATGATACATAGTACTTATTACCAACCAAGGATGCCTCTTTAGTAGGTCCCCACACATCTGTGTGTATGAGATCTAGCAAACCATCACTTACATAGCTTGAATGCTTGAAAGGTTGTCTACTCTGCTTACCCATTTGACATGCTTCACAAAGATGCACCATATGTTGCTTAGTAAGATCAGGTAATCCTTCAACAATCCTCTTCTTTGATAGCTCCTTTAACCTGTGTACATTCATGTGTCCAATCCTTTTGTGCCATAGATCAAGCTCTGCTATTCGATGCATACCATAAGAGAAATAGTTTGTATGATTTGGGTTTACCTTGAATGTAAACAATCTACCTTGTTTTTTACCTCTAGCAATTAACCTCCTTTGCTTTGGATCCTCAATGAAGCAACCTGCATGATTAAATCTCACTTGTAGACCTTTTTCTACCATTTGACCAACCGACATCAAATTCTTAGTGATCGTTGGCACATAAAGTACATCCTTCAAGCAATTTTTCTTGCTCTTATCCTGCACAACAACATCTCCAACCTGCATAATCTTATGTGTTGTATCATCTCCTGTTTCAACATGACCTTTACATGACGGATTATGCATATTAGAAAACCATGAAGCATCATGAGACATGTGATTAGAACAACCACTATCTACATACCATACATCGCTATTGCAATTCATCTTAGTTTCTACATTCATCATAAGAAGAGAATCATAATCATCACTTTTACCTTCAACTGCATAATTTCCTTGTTGTTTACCTCTTCTTGAATAGCCTCCTCTTCGATTACCACCTTGATTATTTTCATTTTGATAACAATCTTTGGCATAGTGTCCATACCTTCCACATATATAGCAATTGTTCTTATTATCTTCACTCCTTTGTCTTTGGTTGTAGTTGTAGTAGCCTCTCGTACCTCTAGTGCTTGATCTTCCTCTTCCTCTTGTGTTGAAGAAGCCACTTGAAGTCCTTTGATCATCACTCCTTCTTCCTCGACCTCTATTTGAACCTCTTCCACCTCTGTTTCCACCTCTTGATGATCCTACATAAAGAGTTTGTCCTTGAGATCCTTTTTGATTTGAAGTAGAACCATTTAGATTCATCTCCTCCGTGACCATGAGGGCAATAAGTTGATCAAAATCTGGTAATTCTCCTCTGACATAAACTGAAGTAATGAAGGGTTTCCATCTCTCATCATCTTTGAGTCCGTTGAGAGTATGTGCAACCAAGTCGTCGTCCTCCACATGAGCTTGAATTGATCCTAGTTGATCTGCAATCTCTTTAACTTTCAATATGTAATCATTGACCGATGTCCTTGTATCTTTCTTTATGTTATTCAACTCATTTTTGAGTTGAATCTTCCTTGCTCTTGTACCTGTAGCATACAACCTTTCCAATGCAAGCCAAACATCTCTACTTGTGTCTAGATCTTGTATGTATCCTACCATTGAATCTTGAATATTTTGTGATAAAATGAATATAACCCTTTTGTCTCTCTCATTCCAAAGTCTAAACTCCCTCAATTGTTGCTGATTTGGGTCCTCTGGTAATGTGGGTTTGATATCTGTGCCGTCAATCAAACCATACAAGCCTCTACCTTGCAAGTATGTTGTGGTTCTAAACTTCCATGCTTGATAATTGGTCTTATCAAGCTTCTCTATTTGTGCATGTTGGTCTCCCATAATACAAATGCTAAGCTTCCTCCTTTAAGCCTCCTTTCCAATGTGTGTGATGAGAAGAAATATAATATTTACCTTGTAAATGAGGTATGTGCACCTTTCTTTGCTTGGATGTTGCTTCAGATGCCTCCTTGCAATCTTCTTCTACCTTTGTGTAGTGTTGATGATGAATTGCTTCTTTGATAGCTTCAAATTCTTCGTCAACGTATGATAACCTTCTCCAAGCCTCCAAGTAATTGCTCTGATACCAATGTTGGAGTTTATTGATCTCCAAAGTACAGCTAGAAGTAGGTGAAACCCAACAGGACCTAGTTGACTTTTTCACAAACTTGTATGCATAGACCAATTTTCTTGCAGAGCAAATTGCTCATTACTCACTTGGAATTTTCCAAAACTGTCTCACACACATAAACTAGACTCTAAGAGCTTTCCAACAAGATATAGAACACCTCAAATGGATAAATACACAATGAGCTATGACCTCTGCAATATGCAGCTTTACTGGAGACCTTGAAACAGAGATGAACCTGAGGACACACATCACTTTCAGAGACTACTGCTCTTAACTCACAACTCCAATGACTTTTAAAATTTCCAGAATACAATTAGACGTAAAAAGCTTTCTAACAAGCCAAAGAACACATGATTTGGATACATACACAAGGAGATATGACCTCTGCAAGTTTGAGGTTTAATGGAGACCTTCAGCAGGGATAAAAAACAGAGAACACACACTACTTGCAGAGAGTATTGCTCTCAGCTCACAAATCCAATGATTATGACAATTTACAGGAAGATAGTAGACAGTAGGAGCTTTCCAATGAGCTATCAAACATGTAATTTGGATATATAATGAGGGAGATACGAGCTCTGCAATCTCTGCATACAAAACTACAGCAGTGTAGAGATACACATATGACTCTCTTGGACATCCCACAAGATCACGACTTTTCTCCTCTTTTTATAGCATGGGAAACTAATCTAAAACCTTCCTAATACATCTAAATTCGTGGTAGACACTTGGATGGAGGTATTACATGACTCAAGTGCTCAAATAAGCAAAGTATTGATGGAATTTGAGAACTAGCCATATCGACCTTCCACTAGGACACCACTGAAGCTCCCTTGTGACTCACTAATTTGACTCACCATGTTCTAGAACTCACGTGGTATTTTTGCTACATTTTATGAATAATATGAGCCTTCTTGAAGTATTTGAAGACTTCCCAAAGGTATTTACATAATTTGAAACTTGTACCCTACATAAAACAAATGTTCGCAACAAGTATTGGTTATGTACATCAATGTGGTTGCATCCATTTTTTCTCTCCCATTTACCAAAGCCAAGGAGTAAAGATCACATTCTTTATCATATGCATAGTGTGAATGATCATCCGAATGGCTATTATAACCATTAGAGTGCTCTCTAGTTGGTACTAAGGACCTTTCTGAATTCTCTTCTATGGATTTTTACTTCATTGGAAGAACATTGGTTGGTATAGATGGTTGTTGCCCTAATACACGTCTAGATTGGTTCAAAAACTCCATTTCTCATAGTGGTACTAGCTGGTTTTGATACTCTGTTTCTATCAATGGTTGTCTATTATAGAAACACTCATCCATTATGTGATTTTTCCATTTATTTTATAGAGTGTGATATTTGAATGTTCTTTTATCCTATACGTGGGATGGTTTTTCCCTTATAAATTCTTCTAAAAATCTTTTTATCTTTACAAATGTTTCCTTCCTTAATGGTAAAAACCACAATAAGATAGGTCTTGTTAGAGTTAATCCAAAGGATTCAAATTTATTATAATCAACAACCCCTCCCGCTCTAAGAATATTTTTGTACTATGCTAAATGATCATGAGGAACTATAGATCCTTCATATTGATTTCTCATACACTTTTCTACTTAAGAGATGCGATGAACAAGGAGCTGGCACTTATGTGCAAGGAATTGTCAAGCTATGTGGAAAGAGATCAATCCACAAAAGGAAGGAAGCCCAAATCTTTTTGAAAAGCTTCAAACTTCTCCCGAGGTAGAGCCTTTGTGAAAAGATGTACAATGTTATCCTGTGTGTGCACATATGCCAAACTGATCTCTCCTGCAGAGAACCTCTCCATGACAGAATGATAGTGCACCTCAATGTGTTTTCTATGAGCATGGAACATAGGGTTCCTCGCAACTACTAATGCACTCTGAATGTCAGTGAAGATGGTGGTGAGAAAAGACTAATCAACACCCAAATTAGGCAAAAGACACATAACAGCGAGTCGTAACAAACGAGAACTATGTCGTAAAAAGAGAACACTCTCGTCAAAAATTACATGTTTTCACCTCATTTTTGGAATTCCTTTACACCAGTATACATATATTACAAAAATGAGGTGAAAACAAGTAATTTTTGACATTTTTTGTCATTTTCTCAAAAAAAAATGAGCTCAAAATGTAGTCAAAATTTCACTATATTAGGCATTGACGTGTCCCAAAATGTATATGATAAGACATTGACATGTCCAAAATCTATATGATAAGACATTGACATGTCTAAAATATATATAAGAATGTAGAAATCAATAGTTTTTACACAAAAATAACATTTTAGACATATCTTTAATGGGTGGATATCTGATTGTTATTCAAAATTGCTACAAAACATGGTTTCATTAACCAAATTACTTTGAGGCATTTACATAAGCACTAAAAATGTCTGAGAGCTTCAATGCAACTCACAACTTGGTCGATCTATGTCTACACCCTCATCATCTGATGCACTTGATTCAGTCTCATACTGTTGAGAGCTCTCTTCTTCTTCTTCTATTTCCACAAGAGCTCTATCTTCATCCACGTACATACCAAATTCTGTAGGATCATGCACAACTCTTCTTGTTTTCCTATGATTTCCTGTACCACATACATCTGGAAGCTTTTGTTTTATCATGTTGATGGTTGCTTTCCTCAAGTGACCAGTTTTTGTCAAGGAAAAATCATAAACAAGAATATCTACATCATCCATTTTAAGAGTGGATGTGCTTCGAATATTCTTTTTCCTTTTTGAACCTGTTCGTTTAGTATCACACACCATTTCTAAGTTATATTTACCTGTGAATGCATTACTACTTTTAGTGTAATACCAATGCACCATCAAAGCCTCTATTCTTCTCTCATCAATATCTTTAGTTATCTCTAAAACCTTTGCAATCCAAAATGGTCTGGTAGCCTCATCACCATCAGCAAGTACTGCAATAAGCGTTCCAACATTTATCTCTATTAAATTTCCTTGCCATCTTGCTTCTGCCTGTTTTGTCATCCTTGGGCCTACATAAATATTTCTTTCTGGTGGATGTATAAAAATTTGAAGTGCATCTGCATTACATGCTTGGGCCACATTCACGGATCTTTGTGTACAAAAATCCCATGTGAATGGAACATCAACTGGCCAGTGACCTGCAATTGTATACTGTATAATCTCTTCTTGATGATTGAAAAAGTCCTCCCACCAAGATACATCTTGATCTCCAGCATATTTTTTTGCACGCTCAATATGTCTCTTCTTTTCAATGAGTGCATGCATCCAGCTTTTACTTTGATCAACCACACTTCCACATCTTTCTGTATTGTTTTTATCTTCATATGGTGATTGTTCTGCACCATACACTGTTACAGTAGACAAATTAGGCACCTGCAATAAGAATCTGCATCCCTCTTTAGGCTCCCACCCAAGAGAAGATGAATACTGCTTTGCAAATAAAAGGGTTATTTCATCAACCCTCCTCATCAAGAATACATGGTTGAAACTAATATTGTGCAATGGAGCTAAAACCTTAGCACTGTTATCAAGGCCCATTGAGCAAAAGTGCTTAAAGTCATTGTAGCTCAGTGATGAGTAGCACCTCCTTTAATGTCAATCCGGGAAGACGTGAGGATGGTATGAAGACCTCGAGCAAGTGGCGGCACAAGTGCGTGAGTGAGAAGCACACAAGCATGCACACACATACACACACACGCGCACACACGGCAAGGCAAAGAGAGAGAATCAATGGAGTTCTTTAGATTACTTTCAATAGCTCTTACAAGTTCGTTTCAATTACAATCTAACCCCAAAAATGAGCTCTCTAGCTCCTTTTATAGTTTTTGACTAGCTTTTGGCCCTGTCCAGACCTAGTGTCCGGCCTAGTTAAAAATTAGGTTCCAGGGCTTATTTGGGGGCTCAAACGAGATCTAAAAATTATGAAAATTGGTACGCAGCTACTTCTAAGGCTCCTCAAGCTCAAGGACTCCTTGGCTTGCACAAAATGGAGCTACAAAAATGTGAAATGAGATTTACAATGATTATTAGTGATAAAAACCACTGTTGTTGTAGGGATTTCTCCTAGTGATCTGCCATACATATCTTCAAGCTCCCTACTTGCTCTTCTTCCCTGCATGTCCATCTCTCTGGTTTGCATTAATGTCTTGAAAAAATATTGGCCTACTTGCCAGATCTTCTTTGACTGCCCTGTTTGCTCGTGCTGTCCCTTCGCTCTGACTCCCTTCTTTGACTTTCACGTCTTGTAGTTCCTGATGTACCAAGGCTACTGCCAACACCCCCCCCACTCTCGCGTCTGTCGCCCCTGACAGACCCTTGTCTAGCTGCTTTTTGTACGTAGTATTGTACAACATCGGCGGCGAGGTGGTGTTCTTCTAACCTGAGTCCCCTTGCTAGATCTGTCAGCAATGCATCCCAATTGACTGGCCCTGGGACATCTGGATGTGGCACCCGTAACTGCTCTGAGTGAATGGTTCGCTCCACAGCAAATAAATGGAGGAGATGTGAGGGTCTGGGTACAAATATTTCTGAGTGGTATTCCCAGAACCCTGTTATGAACATCTCTTCGAATGTTTGTTTAAAGCAGGCCGGGAGGTATTTTATTCGGGCGTGCCAAGCGTATATCACCTCTATGGAAGGAGTGGTGCTCATGTCATACACTAAATCTTGGTTTCCTGTAAGGAATCCAACGCCTGAGAAGTGTGGGTCCTTGATATTCTTGAATGTCCTGAATGTAATAAGCATTAACTCAAAAATTTTCATGCACATCTGGGCCATTACATCAGGGGTATTCTTTAATCGGATGCTCCAGTGCCGTATAGTGGAGATCATGTAATTGACGGTGGGAGGCCCTTGAGGGGGTGCTAGATAGACGTAGTTTAACCATTTGGCGCATCCCTTGATATTCTTGACTGCAATGGTAAACTCTGGCCATGTACGTCTGCGGAGTACAGGAACATAACAAGGGTTATATTTAATAAAAAGAGGCATATTCGTCCAGGTGCGAACCATCTCCGGATAGGTTTCGAGGAGTCGAATCCTCCAAGTGGGTTGATGAATGGATCCTTTTTTAGCACTCTCTGGGATGTCATCTGGCCCAAATTGTGTGGCAAACGTTGGAGGTTTGCCACATTTATGTTGGATTTCTGCATTGTAGTCCGCCAGGAGTATACAATGGGGCACGTATTGATCATCATTGGTTCCGATCCATCTATGGTGGGACATGCTGCGGAAGTATTCTGATTTAATAATAGTGTCCTCTATCTTTGCCATAGATTGTATCTGAACTGCCACTCGATCTTCATGAGTTGATGCCGTTTTCTCTAGTGTTTGGAGCCACTCAGGTACTTCGATTTCTAACGTATCCATTCCTTCTGCGGTTTGCTCACCACCTGGCATTGGCATAGGAACGTAAGGTTCCTCATATGTCTCATCTACCTCGATGGGTACCAAATCCTCGGGTTCAGGTTCGACCACTGGAGAGGGTTGCCTTTCATGTGTGAGTAATCTTGCCTGTAATTCGGCCACCTGCTCTCTCAATGCCATGACTTCTTCTGAAGTCGTGGTCGTTTCTGTGACTTTGGGTGCTGTCTGTTGCTCTTGGAGTTGATTGCGCAGCGCATCACGTTCCCTTTCCAAGTCATCATGAGCTTCTAATAGATCTGCATAGCTGTCCAAGATTGTCTTCATTGTCTCTGAGGGCACCGCTTTAAACTGCTCTGGATCAATTTCGTGTGGAGAGCCTTCCATTGCTGCTTCTAGATTTGCTTCATTTTGCTGCTGCAGCCTCTTGTTTTCTTCTAGGGCGGCCGCCATGTGTTTTCTGAGAAGTGCCAGGTTACGCCGGACTTTGAGATTATCGGCTTGGTATACCTCGAGCAGAGCTTCTAGTTGTTTGGCACCTGATTCTGTCGATGGTTGGGGGGCCGCCAATAAGGTTTGGTGAGCCTGCTCAAGCGTCGTGTAGCGTTGATTCAGTTCTGCATTTTCTGTTTGTAGAGTGAGAAATTGTCTTTGTAAGTTTTGATGGTGCGTTTCCAGACTCTGATACCGGTTGTCCAGAGCTTTGTACTCATGCTGGAGCTGGTGTACACATTGGTTTAATGCTAAGAATATGTTATTTACATTAAATAATGCTGGGAAGGGTGAAGATGCAGGGGGAATGGGGGCGGGAATGGGAGAGGTGAATGATGTGGATGTACGTGGAGATGTGGGTGGAGGGGGTATGGGTGATGAAGGTGGCATGGGGGGAGGGAGCGGTGCTGTGGCAGGTGATGTTTCCATCGTGTCAACTGTTTGAGTGACTGTGTAGATGGGAATCGTTGGTGGAGTGGATGTGACATCGGTGAACAGGGTGGTGAAGGTGGGCATGGTGACTCCCCCGAATTGGATTCCCGGGGAGAGTGGGATGCCCATGACAACGGTAGTGGTAGTGGAAGTGGTGGTGCTAGTGTCCTGTGGTGGAGTGAATTGTGTAGTGTGAGGTGGGGATGGTGGTGACAACGGTGCTTCGTGATATTCTTCTGCTTGCGCTGACTCGCCTGGTGCTGATGTATTGATGTGAATTTGCTTGCCGGACCTCCTGGGACGAGTAGGAACTCTTTTTTCAAACCTGTGGATGTAGGCCATTGCCTCATGGATGGCCTCGTCGAGTCCTACAGCGTCGGCATGAAGGTTCATGGACTCAATGAACAACTCGTCCACACCTTCCTCCGCTAGCAAGTCGTTCATGAGTCTTTTGCCCTATTCTAGAGACATCTTATGCTGTTCCTGAACCAGTCGCATGGTTCGATATAGTCTCTTGATTTGTGCAGAATATGCTGGGGCACTTGCTAACTCGGAGAGTTCGTCATATTCTTGGTGTTGTTCTTCGTCGGCCTCTTCTTCATCTCCTCCTGCCTCCTGTTCATCTACATCGACTTCTACATGTTGTGGTGGGATGGGGGCCGATGTTGTTTTGGGTCGTGGTTCCTGAGCTCGCGCTGCTTCCGCTTCGAGGTTAGAGTCATAGATTAATCGGGCAATTTCTTCATCCGTGAGGTCCTCAAGAGTAAATCCCTGCGGGAATTCCAAATCGGATGGAATGGGTGGAAACACCAGATTAGGCCCCTCCGTGCTTGGTCTTGGTAACCGGATTGTGAATGGCCTAACTCGTCGTGTCTGGGGAGGAGTGATTTCTGGTGTAGCGGTAGCTCCCCTTGGTTGAGCACAGGGTAGTTGGACTCCCCCCCTCATCTTCTTGGATGGGGGACCTGCTGTTGATAGTCTTCTTTGGAATTCTTGGACTCGGGACCATACGAGTGCCCGCTGAACAGGCACGTCATAAGCCAAGCATCTATAGATTATTCTGGTCAAAGCACAACACCCGTGGAGCACATTCTTCTGTTTCTTGTTCCACCTTTGATGTGCTAGGTGGATCTGGTCTATGATCCAGTGTGGAACATTGATGGGCAGGCTTTCGGTTTCTGCTAGATATAAACTGAACCATATTTTTTTCGGGGGCATTGTGAATCGTTCTTGGGCGGGGAACGCAAAGTGTTGCATGATGGTTCTCAGGTGAAGCGCAATGGTAGGTGTCATTGCTACCATATCCTTCAACTTATTCAGATCCTTGTGCTTCATGCGACCTGGGACCATGGTTTCCTTTTCTGTTGGGATGTGCATGCCATACATTCCCAATGCTTCTCTTACTAGGTTGAGGTCCAGCTTGAACCTTTTAAGCTCATTACCCGGCAACAGTGATGGCAACACAAAGGTGCTGTCGCCTCCTTTGGTCCTGCTTGGCGTGATTGTACTGATCAGATATGAACATCGTAAAAAATCCGGCTTTGGTATGTGGGCCCTGAAGTAACTTTCCACACCCGCTTTGACCCAAACTGACCTCATGACTTCGGCATTTTGGTAGCTTTCAAATTCGCGTGTGAAAAAGTGGTATCGACCCCATTTGCCATTGAACTCCAATTCTACTTCCCAAAAGTAGGTTCCATCGCCCAGTGGTCCAGCAACATCACTGAACCAATGCGCATGCTTACCTACTTGAGAAGTGTGTCCTTGAGGAGGATCCTGGATGGGGAGCACATGCACTTCTTGAAGCTCTTGCGGTCTTGCAGTGAGACGTGGCTCAAGGAGAAGTGTTTCTATGTCCACGATCTGGGGACCAGATCCGGCTTGAGAGCTGGTACCTGCTTCTGCCATGGCCCTGTTTGCTGATTGGTTCTGTGAGAATATAGAACCAAGTGTTAACATTGTAATGGACAAAATAAATCCGTTGTTGTCCCCGTTACAACATTAACATAAGGTAGATGGTGAGTTAGTGGTTAGTAAGTGCATTAAGACAGTGTGTGTAGTTAGTGGTTGTGTTGTCCTAGGAAACTATTGCAGTTAGTAAGTGGGTTATGAATTTACAAATTGGGGTCGGGGGGTTTATTATAGACCCTAGGCTGCCAAATGCAGTGAGTGGGCTTTGCTTTCGGTTTCGGAGAGTCTCTACAGAGCTTTGTCGGTGTCGTGGTTTGAAAACGAGGCCTTTTTGGGACCCATATACAATCGATTACATGCACGTTCTTGGGTTTTGGTGTGTACATGAGTGTCGAGAACGAGTGAAGTCTGGCAGCATGCGTCGCTGCGTTATGCTGTTTAAGTTGTGGCCTCAGCGTAGCTACTTGTGCCATCAAGCAAGCCTTAGGCACCCAAATTTGTCTTGATTGTGGGCTTGCCTTCATCGACTTCTTGGGCACCCAAATAGATTTTACTTTAGCAGAAGAATTTCTGAAAGACTTCTTATTAGCGTTGCGTTGTTGGTCACTAATAAGAGGCGTTGCCCCTGTAGTTGACGGTGGTGCAACGGGTCGTTCGCCTTTCCGCACCCATACCTGGTCTATTTTCTGGGCTGTTCTGCTACGCAGGTACTTTTGATCTCTGACATAGGTAGTACCCTGCTTCTTCTGCCTTTGATCCACCTTGGGTTGCTGCCTCCTTCTAGCCTTTGGAAAAGAAGGGAGTTCCTTTGCATTCTTGACTCCTTTTTTGCAAATATCATTCTTCTGCAACACATAGTTTTGGACAAGAACAGCATGGTCATCTTCATGTGTACCCCTGGAAGGACCAGGAGTCTGTGCCTTTCCTAGTTCCTTGAGTGCTCCATTGTCTAAATCTACTGTAACTCGACTATGATTGACCCAAACCTGGAGAAGTCCACTTCTTAGGTTTAGATTGACTGCTTGGTCATAGATCCAATCCTGACCCAAGACGAGAGGTTCAGTGAGATCTTCATCTTGACACACTAGTACTTTAACAGTCATTGCCTCCTCGTGAATGTAGAGGGGAAGTTCCACCTCACCCATGCAAGGGGTTTCCACGCCTCCCAATCCTATGAGGTATGCTTCCACAGGATGGACAGTTAACTGTAACTCTTGACAGTAAGACAACTTAACAGCGCTAGTGGCAGCACCTGAGTCAATCAAGGCTCTTACAGTCCTTGTACTCTTTCCTTGTCCTATGTCTATGGTTATGAAAGGACGTCTATCAATTATTCTATTCGAGCTTGTTCCTGCAACTTCACACATGGCTATGGGAAATCCTTGGTCCGCAGAGTCATTCGCTCCAGGCTGATCTCTACCTTGCCTTCGTAATTTCATCCTTCTGATGCGTTCTAAAGCCTCTGCTTGAGCTTCTTCTCTAATTCTCTTTTCTTCCTCTTTGCGTTTCTTAGCAGTGTTGAGTCGACTAAGCATTTCCTCCGTGAGGGGTTCCTGATACAACTTGACTCTGCAACCGCTAATATAATTTGGGAGAACATCACCCTCTAATGTGGCCAATTGCACTGCTCCACTTGTGGAGATCCTATTGATGATCATAGGTCCGTAGCCTCTCTTTTCTAACTTCCTCGCGTGTTGTTTTAGTGTATAGACTAAGACTAGATCTCCCGCTTTCAAACCCTTATCCTTTACGTGGGCATCAAAGTATGCCTTCTGTCTCTTCTTGGCAGCATATATGCCTGCAGCAGCTCGCATTCTTGTTTCTCCTAATCGTTCAAGGTCAAAAATTCTAGAGGATAGCTCATGACCTGTCCATTCGTGCTCTTGTGCTACTCTCAATGTAGGGATCAGGAAGTCCAAGGGTAGCACAGCGTTTTGGCCGAATACCATCTGAAAGGGGGTGGCTTGGAGTACCGTTTTGTAGGCAACTCGGTATGCCCAAACAGCATGGTGTAGCTGTTTGTCCCAGTCAGAGCGTTTAGTGTTCACTAATTTTGTCAGCACATTGCACAAAATCTTATTAGTGCTCTCAGCTTGTCCATTAGCTTGAGGGTGATAAGGGGCAGACTTCTTGTGTATTACCAAGAATTCTTGGAGTAGATTTTCAATCACTTCGTTCAAGAAATGAGTGCCTCTATCACTTACAAGCTCTATGGGTAGTCCATATCTCGTGAATACATTCTCAAACAAGAATTTGGCAGTTGTTTGAGCATCGTTCTTGGTTGTAGCTTTTACCTCTACCCACTTGGTGAGATAATCTGTTGCCACAATGATGTATTCCGCATGAGAGCCTTTCGCTGGGGGATTAATAGGGCCTACGAAGTCTATTCCCCACTTAGAGAATGCACGTCCACCCATCATAGGTTTTAGTGGCATCTCATCTTTGCGTATAGGATACTGAGTCCTTTGACAGATATCACACCGTTTCACATAGGTATGTGCATCCATGTGAAGTGTAGGCCACCAAAAGCCCGCAAATAGTATTGCCTTGATTACCCGATCTGGTCCAAAGTGTCCTCCTGCTACACCTTGGTGAGCAGTTTCTAAGATCTTAAGATACTCACTTTCATGGACACACAGTCTCAGGTAACCATCTTTACCGCGCTTATATAGATTATCACCTATGAGTGAATAATCCAGGGCTTCTTGTTCTAAACTCCTTTTCCTAGCTAGAGTCATGTCTGGGGGGAATGTGTTTGTCCGCAAGAATGATACTAGAGGTTCACTCCAATCTGGCACAATGGATACTTGATAGAGAGTGGCATGTTCCACAGGTGGTTTAGTGCAACAGATTGGGCATTCTTTGCACAACTTTTGGACATCCGCTTCCATAGTAGGCCAGTGCACTCCGAATCTCTTTAGAGTTTGCAACGTTCGTTGCTTCGAATGGTGTTGCTCTAACGCACCTACATGTGCTAATTGCAACCATTTAGCGTACTCATCCTCTTCTACGCAACAAGCCAAGATCCCTTGATCTGTGTGCTTGTACATGCTGCCTGCCATGATATGGTACTTTTGGGCTTTTACGATCTCTCTATTCCGTGTGTTCACCACTGGATGATTAGGCCCGTATGTCAATACTGGTACTATTGGCTTGGCCCACTGCGGCACCACTTCCAAATTAAACAAGTAAGCATCAGGAAGGTCATCTGATACTCCTTGTGGGGCTTCTCCCGAGGTGAGCCTAGAGAGATGATCTGCTCTCAAATGAGTCCTTCCTTTTCTTACCACAACCTCGAAGTCGTATTCCATTAGCAAGAGAAACCATCTCACTAATCTTCCTGTGTTGCATGGCTTGTTTACAAGATATAACAATGCCTGATGATCAGTAAAAAATTTAAACTTATTTGCAAGCAAATAATGTCTAAACTTTTTAACTGCATATACCATGCCTAATCCTTCGCGCTCTGTAGTGGTGTAGTTCCGTTCAGCCGCATTCAATTGTCTACTGGCATAGGCAATTGGAAGATCCATATTACCTTCACCAGTAGGTTGTGCCAGCACACATCCAATGGCATAATTGGATGCATCCACATGAACATGGAATGGCTTATTCCAATCTGGTGTGGTCAAGATTGGTGCTGAACATAATCTTCGTTTAAGTTCTTGGAAGGAATTCTCACATTCATCCGTCCACTCAAAGTTTGTCAAGAGTCCGTACATGGGCTTTGCAATGACAGCATACATGTGTATGAATCGTCGATAATAACCGCAATGCCCCATGAAAGCTTGTACTTCCTTGACATTCTTTGGCCTAGGTAGCTCTGCTATGGCTCGCACTTTCTCTTCGTCAGTAGATATGCCATTCTTTGACACTATGTGTCCTAGAATCTTGCCTTGCCTGACCATAAAAACGCACTTTTCTGGGTTCAGGCAGACTTGGTACTCTACATTTGTCAAAGATTTGCCTGAGTTCCGGAATATGGGTTTGTCTAACATTGGAATGAGCACAAAGGTCATCAACATAGACTTCTAAACTCTTCCTCAGGAACTCCTTAAACACATGGCACATCAGCCTCTGGAAGGTAGCTGGTGCATTGGTAAGCCCAAATGGCATTACTCTAAAAGCAAAAATGCCCCATTCTGTGGCAAAGGCTGTCTTATGCTGATCCTCGGGAGCTATGGCTACTTGATTGTAGCCCGAAAATCCATCAAGGAAGCTGTACACTTCCTTGCCTGCCACTCTTTCTAAGAGATGTTCTGTGATGGGAAGCGGATAGTTATCTCGAATCGTGGCGGCATTAACCTTTTTCAAGTTAATGCACACACGCAGCTTGCCATTCTTCTTGGGCACCACTACGATGGGGGATACCCATTCAGTGTGCTCAATTTCATAGATAAATCCAGCTTCGACCAGTCTATCTATCTCTTCCTTGATCTTAGCAGCGTAATTATCGTTATATGTATAAGGCTTTTGCTTAGAGGGTTTGGCATCTGAGGTCATGGGGATGGTGTGCGAGCATATGTCCGGGTCAACCCCTTTCAAATCCTTGTAACTCCAAGCGAATACATCTCTGTATTCTCTTAGCAAGGCAATCAATTCGTGCTCTTCTTCTTCTGTCAGGTCATGGCCTATATACGTGCATCTCTCCTCTCCTTCTTCTATGGCCACTACTATTTTCTTGGTGGTTTCTTTGTTATCATAGGCCTCTCCCGATTGTGCCTCTCGTTTAGGCATTCTTATCATGACTCTCCTGTCATCTATCTCATACTTCTTAAAATTTTCTGGGACCTCAAACAAAGATTCTTCCTCCTCTGGTGAGACTTCTTTCTTCTTTCGTTTCTTTCCTTCTTCCTTCGCGGTCATATGTGTTGCTAATCTTACATCATTTGTAACCTCTCCATGCCTCTGGGGTTGAAATTCCACTTCATGGAAGTATTCTTCATCTGATGCAAATGGTGGGTCCATAATGATTGACTCTAGATCGGAGTCACTTGCATCCTCAAATGCATCAGGGCTAGGTTCGCATTCTTCTAAAACTGCCTCTCCCATGATTGGCTCTATGGAGAAGACTGAAATATCATAGCCATCCTCATCACAGTGAGGTGTCCATTGTTCTTTGTTGATGGCTACGTCCATTGTTGCTAAGATTTCTGCCCAACCGTGAGGTTCAAATTCTTCGTCTGGAAAAACTACAGGTGCATAGGCTGGGTCTTGGATTGATCTATGGGTTTCTTTCGCACCTACCTCTCTGGCTTTCTCTCTCTTCTCTTCTTCTACTGCTACCTTGCACATCCATAAGTGGGTGTCTTCATGCATCCATGAGGATCCAGACCCTATGGAATGCACCGATTCTGTGTCATCTTTAGCTCTATGGATGGGATTCCACTGGATAGGAGGGACATCTCTATGAGAATAATCCTTGAGATTGACTTTGGTCGTAACACCCAAGTGTTGCAAATACAAGGAGTTGGTTCCCCAATCCTGTACTACTTGCAATTGTCGCATAAATGGTCTTCCCAAAATCATCTCATAGGCATGATTTTTGCTGAAGTCACATATAGCAAAGCTATGTTCAAACTCGACACCACAAGTGGTGAGAGTTATCCCTTCTAGCAATCCTAGGGGTCTCTCTATGTGACCATCGGCCATCTGCAATTTCATTCTTGTTGGCCTGAGTGCTGGCTTGCCCCAACGCTTCCAAAGGGAAGTAGTGGCAATTGCAACTCCTGCACCTGAGTCTAAAATTGCCTTGGTGGTGTACTCTTGGTAGGTGATGGGAAGATAGGTGTTCCCTTCTTCGCCTTCACACATATCCCCTATCTTATCCAAGGGAATTTCTGGCACTGTCCTATGGGATCCTACTTGGGAACAATGTTTTGCTATCTCTGGTACTTGTTTGGCTACATGTTTCCATAATTCAGGTCTAACCTTGAGTAGCTCTTCTAACTTGAGATTATACTGCACATTAGTGTTCTTCACTACCTCTGTGTTCCTAGGAATGACTGAGTCGTCGTTCCTTACCATGACTGTGGGTGCTCTCATACATGTGGACTTTGCTTCCCATGGGCCTGTGAAGTGGGGTAGCTCTTGTATGGAATTCGACTCAAAGTCTAATCTCTCGTGAGACTGAACACTCTCATGCTCCCCGTAAATAGATGGGATGTCTTGTGGGAATTGGTCGTGTGCATCGTCCACAAGTTCAAAAGGAGGGGCGACCTCACTTTCGTTATCCCATTTGTCTTCTTGAATCTCTCGTAGGAAGTCTGGTGCAAACCGATTCATAGAAGAAGAAGTGTCTGGCTCCGTAGAATTAGGTACATATGCCACCTGGGAAGGAGGGCTTATCCTATCGTTGGCTCTTTCCTCGTTGTCATAGATAGCTGAAGCACAAGCTTCTTGGGGAGGATTACTTATGCTATTACTTTTCCGCACAGGCTCATACGCTCTCTGGGAAGGATTGTGGGTTGCCTGTGGAGGTACATAAGCTTTCGAGAGAGGCACCTGTGACCTTTGGGGAGGGAGATAAGCTCCTTGAGGAGGCACATGAGCTTCCTGAAGAGGCTGGCTTATCCGTTCTCTTGCCCTCCCCTTTTTTGGAGGGATAGGCTCCTTTTCTGGCTGTGCAGTTAGCCTCTCTAATCTTTCTAAGGAGGGGAAGTTGTCTGGTTTAGTGGAATTGGCTGCATAAACTTCCGATGGGGAATGGCTCAGGTTTTTGCTTGCTTTTTCTTTCTCCTGATTTTTTTCTTCCTTGTCAGATCTGGCAATTATCCTCTCTAACTTTTCTAGGAATCCGTCCAAGTGTAATTGCGTCTTGGCTGAGCCCGAGTAATTGAAAAGGCGACTGGCTTCAAACATAGTCTGAGCCAATGCGACCATTTTCGCGCATAGTTTGGTTCTTTCTATCTCTAGGTCAGCTCTAGGATAGCACTTGGCATGATCCGTGACGTTTGGCCCTTCTTGGATTCTGGCCTGATATGCTTTGAGCATCATGTCTAAGTCTTCAGGAGTGGGATCAGCGAACACTGATCCTACCCTAGGAGGTGGTGGAGTCGTATGACATGGTGGGGAAGGTGGTGGGTTAGATGGAGATGGTAGGGGTGGCGGCGGGTTATTGTGAGAGGGGATTTGAGAGGTGATTTCAGTTATCCTAGCTTTGGTTTCTCTTATGCTTTCCTCAAGTTCACTCATCTTTTTAGCCCATTGTCTTTTCATTCTTTCCCGACTATCTTTCCATGCTCTAGTCCTTTTCTTTGTTATGCTCTCGGTTTCACTAGCCTCTGAGTTCTTACCCTGGTTTGTCTCTTGGTTTTGCTGCAAAGCCTGAGCTCTAGTGACTACCTGCACTGGTGCAGTGGAAGTGACGCTTCCTGAGGGACCTACCACCAAACCGATCACATTGATAGGAGTGATTTTTGGCATATTATTGGGGTTCTTAGGACAATCTCGTAAGAGATGTTCTTTTCCACAATCTTGGCAAAAACCTTGGATAGTCACTGACTGGGGTTGTGTAGATGGAGGCAAGGGACAATCACGAATGAGATGATCTCCTTGGCATCTGTAGCACGGTCCTCTTGGGAATGGAGGTCTTACTTGCCTAGGTTGAGGCCTGGGGTTGGGGTTTGCATACATGACGTTCGTGTAATCTGACTCCCAACTAGGTTCACTTGGTTCCTCACTATAGTAAGACTCACCATGTTCTGGAGACTGCATGTAGTAAGCCTGGGGACTATCGACATGTGTAGAATCAAAGCTATGGTCACTTGGGTCGCTTTCTGAGATCAATGGGGTTACTGGTACTATGGCCCTATTCAGGTTTTCTTCTGCAACAGCATACTTTACTGGAATCACGTTAGTGGGGTTTGGGGGCTGTTGAGCTAGTACCGGTTGGGGTCTCTGTTGGGCCTGATATTGTGGTTGGTAGGTTTGTTGGGGTCTAGCATATTGTGGTGGTGGATTTTGGTTTTGGTATCTGCCTTGTTGGTAGGGTTGCGGGTAGGGTTGCCTAACAGTCTGCTTGTTGTATGGGCAATCTTGCGCGGTGTGGTTGGTGTATCTCCGTTCTATGGTGCAGTACTGGCTACTAGGGTTTACTTGGGGTTGAGCCATAATGGGACAGACGTTCGCCATATGGTCACCACCGCATGTATAGCACCTTTTTACAGGAGCAAACCTTGGAATTTGTTTGCTAGTCACACCTAATTTCTGAGCTACCTTCTCAGCGAGTTCCTCGATTGATGTAGATTGCATGGAAGAGTGGCTAGATGCGCTATCTGAATCTTTATAGATTTTGGAAAGCTCTAGCTCTTCCCCTAGGTTATCTTCAATGTCAATGCACATGCGTACACACTCTTCTATCGTCCTAGGTTCCTTCAGATACACATAGGATCTCAATTTCGTACTCAGCAATCCATCAAGGAATAAGGCTACTTGTTTAGCAGATGTGGGTAGCTCCGAAATAGGGCACCTTTCAAGATATTGTCTAAATCTTCTTCCTGCAAGTCTCACAGTCTCTTGGGGGGTTTGCTTGAAGCTGTGAATCAATGAGGAAGTATTGTGTCTTATGCCACTCTTAGAGAACTCTACAATGAATGCCTCTAGGAGTTGGTCTATGCTCCTGAACTGGCGTTCATCTAATGGCTGAAACCATGTAAGTGCCATGTTCCTAAGGGTTAGACCAAAGGCGTTGTACTGCGTGAACAGATCTTCCACTTGTTCAGCTCTCAAAACTTGCTTGAACTCTGCCACATGATCATAGGGATCTCCTGTGCCGTCAAAATAATTCTTCATGGACTTAACTAGCTGGGTGGGTCTCAAAGTTCTTGTATGCTCTCTAGGCCTCGGCAGAGGGAATCCATCTACATTTCTTTGGTTCCTGGGAGCTCTAAGCATCTCAGGTTCTACCCTATTCGTCTCTGTTCTCGTTCTTTCTCTGCCCACTGGGTTGGCAAAACTTACTTCTGGTCTATCTCTGCTTCTGTCTCTTTGTGTACCATGAGCTTGGGAAGTTCCAGCCCCAGGGTGACCATAGGATACATTTGATCTCGGTTGGGGGAAAATAAATTCACCCTTCCAAGTGTAGGCATGCCTATCATTTTCTGTCACCACAAAGATCCGCTCTGAAGCAGATCTAAGTAGGTCACTCTGCCTGGGCTATCCGGATCCTTAAGCTCATAGATCATGATATTTCCTATGTCTGTTGGCTGATTAGACTTATACCTCCAAAAGGCTTCATCAGTTTCTCGATTGAGGAGCAACTCTATGCTCTTGTTGTCTTGGGGAACCCATTCAGGCGTGATAATCCTAGTGAGAACTGATTTACCTCGAGGGGTTCTAGGTTCCGCACCCATGTTCCCTTGTTCCAGGTCACCTAGGTCCGCTTCTGAGATTACATTCCCGAAGTCATCTGTCCTATCAGGGTGACTAGTGACTACATATATAGTTCCTTCTTTGTCCAAGTATGCACCATTTTCAAACTTGACTGCTGGGTGTTCTAGTCCAATGGATTGATCAGGGTTTTTAATCTGGACCACAGATCTTCCTAAGCCGTCCTCATAGATGCTAGCACCTAATCGGTTGGTCCTAATGTACTCCAGCTGTGTTTTGTAAGGGCCTTCTACCTTGTACAAATAAGGCACTCCTGAACTTCCCGTAGGTCTGTCCATGCCTTGAGACATTTCTGACTCACTGGTCTCAGAGCTAGGGTAGTATGAGTGGTGGCTCAACTGCTGGGCCCAAGACCTTGCAGTGTGATTGACACTAGCCTCTGAAGACCTAAGGCTTTGTCTTTCCCTTGCTAAATGTCGTCCTGATCTAAGGTTCATATGCCTAACTGATTAACCCGCTTTTTTCCAGAGTACAACCTCGTTGCCAATCAATTGGTACCAGTCACTTGATTCTTTTTAGTTAATTATTGTGTTTATGGTCTTGTCTGATATCACGTCGTCAGGAACACTTGAATGTTCTTCGTACTTTTAGGTTGATCGTTCCACGTTAGGTTCTTTTTTCCTTTAGGTTATCGAGAGTACAGAGATTATGTTTTTTACTTGAACTTGAGTTTTTTAGGTAGTCCTCAACTTGATAACTGCCTATCGTCGCCCTGGCTTACTCCTATCTCTACTCGTTCTTAGCTTGAGCTAGGAAATGACAGAGGGAGTTGAGAATAATCCAACCTTACTTGTTGATCCCTTGCTTTATGGTACTCAAGAACCCGGTTCTCAAGCTTGCTAAGAAACCTTGCTTTGTACGCTCTCTGTTGCTCTCAATGGACCTATAAAAGTCCCACGGTTAGCTCAATGCTTAGATTCAAAGGACACAACCAACAACTTTCATTCATGTAACATAAACACATATTTGCATTGTGACTTTTAGGAAAGTAATTCTAAAGACCCCTGACTTTGAGCCCCCTGGGTATGGTCAACTTCAAAATACCCTCTCTGAAAATCAACGCATTATCTTTATAAAAAAACAGTTGAGGGCGTGTAGTATATGCCACGAGCTTTCCAACAAGCCCAAGAGCTCAAAAATTGGATTTCGTATGAAAAAGTTAGGACTGTTCAGGGTTTAGGGAGTTAAATCAGGATTCAACACAAGCTAACAGTCAAACAGGAATACTCGAGTAGCTTGTGGCACGGCCTAACAATGCAATACTACACCCTAGAGTTTGTCCCACACTTAATCACAATTTAGACCAATCACTTTGCCTTAAAAATTTGACCTAAATTGCCCTTCTAACGCGTTCGCAAAGTCTGTCGGTCGCGATTGACAGGTCAGTCGCGATCGACGTGTCGATCGCGATTGACAGGTCCGTCGTGGCTGTCAGTCGCGATTGACTGGTCAGTCGCGATTGACAGGGGTTGCGAAAAGTCAATCAATCGTGGTCAAAGCGTCGTTGACTCTGTCGGTCGCGATTGATGAGTCGATCGCGATTGACAGGTCGGTCGCGAGGGTCTGTCGATCGTGGTCAAACAGTCGTTGACCGTGTCGGTCGCGATTGACAGAGCCGTCGTGGTCTGTCCGTCGTGGTCAAACAGTCGTTGACTGTGTCGGTCGCGATTGACAGAGCCGTCGTGGTCTGTCCGTCGTGGTCAAACAGTCGTTGACTGTGTCGGTCGCGATTGATGAGTCGGTCGCGATTGATGACTCGATCGCGATTGACACGTGTCACGCGTATGGTCAGTCGGTCGTGGTCAATCGGTCGTTGACTCTGTCGGTCGCGATTGACAGAGCCGTCGTGGGCTGTCAGTCGCGATTGACGTGTCGATCGCGATTGACAGATCTGTCCGTCGTGGTTTGTCGATCGCGATTGACAGAGCGATCGCGATTGACAGAAATCTGTGGAATTTCAAAAAACTAAACACATTTTTGGGAAGCCCTTGGCCTGTAGGTCATGGATATGCACTTTGTTTAGCAATTAGAGCAATTTTTCTGTCGGTCGCGATTGACAGAGCTCGGCGACACACAGACAGTTACTCAGATTTCCGTACCTGCGCAGGGTGCTGGGGATGATGATGCGGCCTGTACCTGCAGAATACTCACAAAACATGCAAAAAACAGCACATGCAAATTCGCTCTCTCGCTCTCTCTCACAAGTGAAATGAGGGAAATGAGGTGGAGATGGGGATATAGTCAAAAAACTGAAATTTTTGCGATGATGGAGATGCACGTGGGAGATGGTGATGATGATGATGGTGATGAAGATGGTGAAGAAAGTAAAAGAAAATCGATGAGAGTGAAGAAAATACCTACAACTCCAACGCGTCAACTCTACGTCTTACCATCACACGCTCGTCCTCAAAGCTCGATCCCCGGCAACGGCGCCAAAATTTGGTGTAGCTCAGTGATGAGTAGCACCTCCTTTAATGTCAATCCGGGAAGACGTGAGGATGGTATGAAGACCTCGAGCAAGTGGCGGCACAAGTGCGTGAGTGAGAAGCACACAAGCATGCACACACATACACACACACGCGCACACACGGCAAGGCAAAGAGAGAGAATCAATGGAGTTCTTTAGATTACTTTCAATAGCTCTTACAAGTTCGTTTCAATTACAATCTAACCCCAAAAATGAGCTCTCTAGCTCCTTTTATAGTTTTTGACTAGCTTTTGGCCCTGTCCAGACCTAGTGTCCGGCCTAGTTAAAAATTAGGTTCCAGGGCTTATTTGGGGGCTCAAACGAGATCTAAAAATTATGAAAATTGGTACGCAGCTACTTCTAAGGCTCCTCAAGCTCAAGGACTCCTTGGCTTGCACAAAATGGAGCTACAAAAATGTGAAATGAGATTTACAATGATTATTAGTGATAAAAACCACTGTTGTTGTAGGGATTTCTCCTAGTGATCTGCCATACATATCTTCAAGCTCCCTACTTGCTCTTCTTCCCTGCATGTCCATCTCTCTGGTTTGCATTAATGTCTTGAAAAAATATTGGCCTACTTGCCAGATCTTCTTTGACTGCCCTGTTTGCTCGTGCTGTCCCTTCGCTCTGACTCCCTTCTTTGACTTTCACGTCTTGTAGTTCCTGATGTACCAAGGCTACTGCCAACAGTCATAAATCTGTGTGAGGTGTTGAACTTCTGGTTTTGGAGTATATGCTTCTGAAATCAGCTCAGATAAAATCGGAAGAGTAAAAGCATTGTTACGTGCCAACTTCTTAGAGAAAGTACTGAACATTTGATCAATGTGATCATGAGTGTGGCCAACTAGAAGAAAATTTACCTTAACCTTCTGAAATACCTGTTTTTCAACAAGCATGCTTAAATATCCAAAGACTGTAGAATTTTTATTCTCTCTTGCAGTATTATCTAGTTGCAAATATAGAGTTGGTGGCAAAAGACCCTTCCATGATTGCAAAACACGATTCATGACAGTAACTGTAAGGTTTGGATCATTATGCACATTCGGATATGTGAAGAAAACCTTGGACATTACAGTTCCATTGTATACCAAAGCACCAACCAAATGCATTTGCACAAGGACTTCATCTCCAATGTCCTTAGGGATGCGATAAAAATGTGGCAAACAAGTTTTTTTTTGATCCATACCATCGATCAACAAACACATATAACGCTCCGGATTTCTGAGTGCCTTACTTCGATGATGAATTGCTTTCTTTCTCTCTAATGCTTGACTGTCACGATGGTTGTTAAGAAGGTTTTTAAAATTATGCTTTTCCTGTGGTGTTGTAGCCCCTTTTGCCATGGCATAACTTCACAATGCAAGCTAAAATAGTTCATCATCCAATTCATTGCATGACGTCCAACAGATCCTTTGGTCCCAACATGGAACGTATCCAAAATGAGATCCCCATTCAAAAACCCTTGTTGAACCCTATGTATTCTAAAATTTCCTACACCCATTGCAATTTTAAATGCAGCCCTACAGCATGGCATCCCTTGAGTAAAGAAATATTCAAAACCAACACGCGTTACTGACATGTTATCCTCAATCATTTGCATGCAAGAAACAAGGTATATATCTTGCCTTTCACTATCTAAATGGAGGAATTTTTCTCTTATGTGCTTTAGTTTCTTCATTCCTAAATTATACAAACATTTCAAACCACAACAATGCTTCACAATATCCAATGCAATCTGTCTATCTGAAGTAAGAAATTTAAATCTTTTTCGACTTACTTCACGAGACCTTCTTTTAAATCGTAGATTGAGCTTGCTTTGCTTTTTCGTTGCTCCACATGCACTTGAGTCAGAAGGGAGATCAATGGTTGGAACAGATGGGAGATCAAGAGGTGCATTTGGTTGAGCAGCATTGCACTGTGAATTGGATAACTTAAATGACTCAACAGAAAACATGGAATCATCAGCACGTTCTAAATCATAGGGATCATCACTTCTCTAGAAAGGTTCAACTGAGAACAATGAATCAATATGAGCAGAGGAAGCTGATGCCCAAGCATCCACTGAAAAGATTGAGCTCATCTTCACTGAGTTCACAGAAGACTGAAGATGAATGACCTTTTTAAATAAGTAGAAATCCGAGATGAAGTGAAGATGTCACATCAAATGTCACATCAAGAAGATATGAAATCAAAAGCTTATTAAAGTACATTAAATAACATTAAACATAAAATTACATCAAATCACTTAATTACTCAAATATACACTAATAAGGGAACCAAAGATTTGATTTACTTTTGATTCAAATGAGAAACACAGTTGATTTCTAACTACATATGAGTCATTGAGTCTAAGCATTGTGAATGAATCAAAATTTATCCAAGTTGAGTTCCAACAGGAATATATAATAAAATTGTTTGGAGAAATTTTACAAGAAGAAATTTTACAACTGGAATATATCCAAGTTGAGTTCCAACTGGAATATGCTATGCCATTGAACACTATACAAGAAGAAATTTTACATTTGGTTAAGATTTGAAGGATTAGGTTTTATTGTGGTCTTGGCTAGATATCAAAGAGGTAGATGAAAGTATATTAAAAAAGAATTATGTGTAAAAGAGGTCCACAGAATGTTTATTCATACATTGATTTTCCATTTCAACAATGTGTTACAAGATAAATGTGAATATGAACTAAAGTGTGGAGGATAACACTATAAAGATGTCATTAATCTCACAACTTAGACTTGATTTTCTCCCAAGCAACAGACTCTAAGAAAAAACTTCTACATGAGATTAGAAATCCTCATGTACATACCATACTGTTTCCATTGAAGTTTAATTTCCATGCAAATGTATATACATAGTTGCAAGGTTCTGTACTTGAATGTTTATTCATACATTGATTTTCCATTTCAACAGTGAGTTACAAGATAAATGTGAATATGAACTAAAGTGAGGAGGGTAATACTATAAAGATGTCATTAGTCTCCCACATTTAACACAACTTTGACTTGATTTTCTCCCAAGAAAGAGATTCTAAGAAAAAAATCTCTACATGAGTTTAGACATCCTCATGGACATACCATACTCTTGCCATTGAAGTGTAATTTCTATGCAAATGTATATAAATAGTTGCAAGGGTCTATGAATATTTCATTAAAGTGGCTCTGAAACAGCCTATTTGTGTGGGTGCTATTCCCTGGTTAGATAAGTTGACAGATTTAGTTAGCAACTGGACTCATTCAGTTAGATCCAGTTAGTCTCTGGTTCAAGTTACCCAATTGCCTATAAATACCAGAGGAGGAGATCATTCGCATTTTCAAAATCCACGAGCAAGAGAGAGCAGCAGAGCACAGACAGCCATGGAGCACAGAGCTCAGCATACCAGCAAGCCAAGTCTGATGGAGAAGAAGAATGTTGGCAAAAGTACCAAGAGGTAGACAAAATCATACCATAAATAAAGATTCTAAAAAGATTCCCTCTGTATGTCTGTGTAAAAAGTCTGATTTCTAGGTATTTATTTTTCTTACCTCTAGAAATATGGATCCAAAGCATGTACAGCTCGATGCGTGGCATCGACTTTAAGGTGTAAGTCGATGCCAGGCATCGACTAAGGATTGCAAGTCGATGCCAGGCATCGACTTAGGGCTGCAAGTCGATGCCAGGCATCGACTTGCAGGTGCAAGTCGATGCCAGGCATCGACTTGCACCGACAAGTCGATGCGTGGCATCGACTTACACCTGAAAGTCGATGCCAAGCATCGACTTGGGCCCAAAAGTCGATGCCAAGCATCGACTTGCCGGCATCAACATGCACTGAAAAGTCGATGCCAGGCATCGACTTTAGGGTGCAAAGTCGATGCTTGGCATCGGCTTTTGGGCCCAAGTCGATGCTTGGCATCGACTTTTGGGCCCAAGTCGATGCCAGGCATCGACTTTGTGTGCAAGTCGATGCCAGGCATCGACTTGAGGGTAAAAGTCGATGCCAGGCATCGACTTGGCCCAAAAGTCGATGCCAAGCATCGACTCTTGCACCCCCAAGTCGATGCCTGGCATCGACTTTCACCCTCAAGTCGATGTTGGGCATCGACTTGCACACAAAGTCGATGCCTGGCATCGACATGCACTTAAACATCGATGCCTGGCATCGATCTGAAGCTCAAAATCGATGCCTGGCATGGACTTGGGCCTTTGAAAACCACATTTACGTTTGATCTGATATTTCCAAGTGCCTTCAGGGATGCGGAGTACAAGGATGAAAGGCCCATCAAGAAGCTCAGAGTCACCATGGGCTCTGGTGACCAGCAACGTGACAAAGGCATTGGTCACCAAGCAAAACCAAAGAAAATTATTGCACCATTATCCTTTGAGAAGGCCAGCAACCCACTAGGAATATCCTCAGGTGGACAGAGTAGCATAAAAATTCCTGAGGAGGATCCAAATATGAGGGAAAGGTCTAGGGAGACGGAGGTCATGAGGACAGATCGTCCACTTCGGGACATGACAAATCTAGAGTGGTGCCTTCAGTACGTTGAAGAGAAGAATGCAGTCCTCCTTGTGTTCGCAGGGGCTTATGGCAGAGGAAAGATCACGACAACACAAGGTTTTCAGTATGGCCTTGTTTACAAACTAGATTATGAAGATGAAGATTCTGACAACCTGCTTTTCTTGGTGGAGACATCGAAAGGATTAAGAAATGTCATATGCAAGATGGATTTCTTGTGCCCAGAGTGCTGTGTTCCAGAAGGGCTAGCTCAGATATGCAGAGACTCAGTGAATTTCATCAAGGACCTGATGCCATGGATCCAGGGCAATATCATGCCAACACAACAGAAGAAGATGACCCCTGTAAAGGCAAGAGGTAAGCAGAGCGTGCAGAAAAAGCTCCAAAAGAAAAAGAAGATAATTTCAGAAGAGGATTTTTCTGACTCAAGCTCTAGCTCTGGGGACATAATTGTTGCACCTGGTGGAGAGCTTGCATCTGGTGTTCTTGGTACTGAGCAGAATAAGATGAGGGAGGACATAGCTAGAAGAAAAGTTGTGAAGAAGGGGCAGTTGTTCCACCTGCCAATCAATATCATCCACAGGCCACCCGTAGATCCAGTCACAGGGAGGAGGCCCCTTGAGATCAGGGAGCCACATAATTTGCACGTCCAGAATCTTAAGAAGAAAATGAAAATAAATCCTCATGCTACTATTGTGCCATTCCTTGTTATGGTGGATCCGAATGAGTGCAGCTGTGTGGACGATTTCAATGAGGGTTTGTTTGAGGATTACACTTATTATGTGACTGGAGGTTCACACTCTGCAGAGGCTCGTAGACAGTTAGTGAAGGAGCACCCTACTACATTTTTCTTTAGGTATGCAGAGTGTAAGATATATGCTTGTCTTACAACTGAGGAAGCCAAGCTTCTTGCTTGGGAACACAACAACAACAATGACTACAGGCAGAAAATGTCCTCCATAGAGAGAATTCGGTTCTTCCACCATGAATATGAAGATTGTCTTATGAAGGAAGCTAGAAGAATACATCCCAATCTACGAAAGCAATGCCTTATTGAGGTTGGAATTGCATTGGATGAGAATAGAAAGTCTGATGCTTTGAGGAAATATGATCCATGGTTTCAACTGGCATTCAGATCAGGTGAGATCTGGGATCTACAGGATAGAATTTTCACAATGTGGGAGAACAAGGAGGTCAAGGGCCAGAAGCAACGAAAGTCGAGGCCAGACCCACAAGTTGATCTGAAGGGAAAGGGAAGGAAAGTTGACCTTTCAATTGAAGAGGCTCCTCAGGACATGAAGTTGACCCCATGGAGGGCCCTTCAAGGAATCAAGGATGATACATTGATCATATCAACTTTGTCAAGGGTAATCTCGAAGGAGTTAAGCCTGGAGGAGATGGTGACTGAGCTCAATAAGTATGTATGTTATTCTCAGATCCTTTTTCCCTCCTCCCATGCTTCTGGTCTAACCTAGTCTCTTTTATATTTCTGTGTCTGTAGTCATAAAGTGTACATGAAGATTCAGGAGGTGATGATGAAGAGGCTGGGTTGCTTTTCTTGGACAGAGGTCCAAGCAGACTATCCAACCACATCATCCTACAAAGCCTTATCAGAATATTTCATCCTGTTTCGTGATTGGGTAGGTTCTCTTTCTGAGGTTGTGCCTGGTTTGCCATTAAGTTAGATGCCTTGATTCACCTAACCAATTTGATGCCTTGCATGGCATCGACTTACAGCTAAATTCGATGCTTGGCATCAGTCTGCAGGCAAAAGTCGATGCCTGGCATCGACCTGCAGGCAGAAGTCGATGCCTGGCATCGACTTGGGGGCATAAGTCGATGCCTGGCATCGACTTGCAGCATAAGTTGATGCCTGGCATCGACCTGCAACATAAGTCGATGCCTGGCATCGACCTCGTGGCAAAAGTCGATGCCAGGCATCGACTTATGTCCCAAAGTCGATGCCAAGCATCGATTTTCAGTAGAAGGTCGATGCCTAGCATCTACCCCAACAAGAAATCAATGCCATGCATCCGTTCCTTATGTTCTGTTTGCTGTATTGAAGAGCTCTTTTAATTGTCTTTCCAATTTTTTCTGCAGAAACCAAGGAAAAGTAAGTCTACAGAGGTACTAGATGATTGCCCCCCTGCATTCCTTGCTCACATTCAAAGAGCAAGGCATGAGAAATCTAGACTGAAAGCGAAGGAGATGGATTTTGATGATGAACTTGATCTTAAATGTTTCTCCAATCCCCTAGACCCCCTTAGGCCTGTATATTACAATGTGTTCTATAGTGATGTAAATAATATTTGTTCTGTTGTGCCTAGAAAACATTTCTCCCTTCTCATAGAGGACATACCCTATGGATTTAGGATGTTGGGATCAGTAAATGATGATGAACCCTTCAAACACCCTCAGATTCGGAAGATGGTCACTGATTTTGCAGAGTTGACTATGTCTCCTCTTTGGAGGATAGTAATTTTCCATAGCAGAGACCAGTCTTTCTCTATTTCAACTGCTCTGAAGGCAAGATGTCATGCTGTGGAGTGCCTCACTTGGTAAGTAATCTTCTTTCTATCTCCATGGCTTTCATGATGCTCTCTGTAACTCATAGTTCTTTTTTGCAGGGTGAAGACAAACGTAAATCACACTCCTTTGCATCAGTTTGTGAGCGCCACTGAATGCATTACAGTTGGCTATTATGATGAAGTAAGCAAAAGGAGAGTCAGGGAGCATTGCAATGAGAATGGGATCTCAAATGTGCTCATGTTCCCAGCCGTTACCAAGAAACTTCGTCATGTAGCTGGGGACATGACATTGGTTAACCCTTATCAGAAGCCACAAAAACTCATAATGAGATTGCTTCAGCTATTCTCCAATGATGATGACTGGGTCCTAGACCTTTTTTCGGGCACAGGTAATTTCAATTTTCACAATTTTCATTAGTCATGGTTGATTGAAGCCTCTAAGTGGTTTTCTGCTGTTTCAGGAACGACTCTGGCTTGCTCCTTAAAGATGTTCAGGCACTGCATAGCTGTGGAGAAGGATGATGCTCAAGTGAGCTTCATTAGAATGAGAATCAATGGGCTGAATGAATGCCCAGATGAAGACCAAGAGGTTGGAAGGAAGCACATTGCAGATACGGAGAGATTCCAACCAGCTTCAAGGGAGCCTGTTCCCCCACTTGCAGATGAACCGGGGGACATGGCTGACCTTGAAGAGCCAATCTTGGAGCAAGAGAGGCAAGATAGGTTTTCTAATGTGCCAGAGGATCCCAATATCCTTGAGCCTGAGGAAAGCTATGATCAGCTTCTATTGTAGATTCACATTACTCTTGTAGAACACATGAAATGTAAAAGATCATTTTAATGTAAATATAATTTGGAGTTCTGCTTCCACTTTGTGTTCAGCTTGATTTATCTTGAGCATTTCTCTGATCATGTGTGAATGTTTCTTAGTATAATTTTGTTGAATATTATCTTCTCGTGGGAATGCTTTTGTGAAATGTATTTCATATTCTGTTAATATGGCCAGGCATTCAATGGGGATCTTAACCATACAAAGGGGATGATCTTAATTGCCTTGTTAAAATGCTCTGATTTTTGCAACACATGTACTCTAATTTTTGAGTAACTTTTAATTAGCTATCATCTGTGCTTGTTGAGGTTATAGATGTAATGAAGGAGCTTCGCGAATTCTTACTTGTACCTTTTCAACTCTAATCTATTGTCCAAGATCATCATGTGGGATTCTTGGTCATGCTCAACAACTAGTTTTCATGGCAGCAAGAATTTTAGTATATCTATCTTGACTACTTGGGATATGAGATCAAGCTTCTAGTGACAATATTTACAAGCAAGACTCGTGATGCTTTCTAGATCTTGTAAAATGCTCACTTTTTTGCTTCATATAATGGTCTTTAGGTAAAAAGAAAAAGAGAACATGTCTTTGTTCTCCTTTGTTGTGACTCAGTGTTACATGAGCCACACACACTCAACAATCATTGTGAAAGCTACTCTATACTCAGCCTCACAACTAGAAATGGCTATAGTAGGCTGGTTCTTGCGCAACCAAGATATGCATGAGCTACCAAGCATGAAGCAAAAACCATTAGTGGACACATGAGTGTCATAGAAACCAACCCTGTTAGAGGCAAAAAAAGCATGTAAATTTGGCAGTAGTGATCGCTCCTTTGGATAAAAGATGTGCTTAGCTACCTACCAATGCTTGACACTTGGGAAATGCAAGAAAAGATGTGCTTAAGCAAGAAAAGATGTGCTTAGCTACCTACCAATGCTTGACACTTGGGAAATGCATAAACCTTCTCATCCGAGAGACACCAAGTTAAATATCGAACTGAGTTATGCATAAGTAAATGAAGCATCCAATAGCATGATGATAGAGAAAAACATCAAATGCATCACCAACATCATGAAAATGTAGTCGTAAACCTGTTTCCATGAGAGTGGCAAAAGGTTTACAATATTCAAGGCCAAAACACTACAATAATGTGATCTATTCCCTAATCAACTTGCATAAATTGAATGCCTAAATAATGGTGCTGATTCCCCAAATCTAACATCTCAAAAGAGGCATGCAAATCAGCCTTAAATTCAGAAATATGCTTCTCATTAGGACCAATGAGCAACATGTCATCAACATACACAACAATGATCAAAAGTACATAATTTGCATGCTTGACATATAAGGTGCTCTCAGTTGGACTCTTCTCAAAACCATGCAATAAAGTAGGCATGTATCTTTTCATACCAAGCATGTGGTGCTTGCTTCAACCCATATAATGACTTTTTTTAACCTGCACATTTGATTTTCATGCCCTATCTGCAAAACATTGGGGGGTTAAAATATATACACTTCTTCATGTAAGTTACCATTCAGAAATCAATTTCTAATGCCCAACTAATGTACATTCCAACCATGATGAGTTATAAGTGTACACGTGCTACAAATGGTGTTCATTCCACATGTGGGTGCAAAGATCTCATCAAAAATCAATGCCTCTCTCTTGAGCCTAACCTTTTGCAACAAGTCAAGATTTATACGTATCAACTGCTCCATCAAGCTTATGGTTCAGCTTGTATACCCATTTAGTGCCGATGGCCTTTTTGTCACGAGGCAGATCACATAAAGATCAGCTACCATTCTTCATAATAACATCATATTTTGATTGCATAGCAGCCATTCAATTTTCTCAATTTTATGCTTCATCAAAAGAAACAGGCTCATTCTCATCATAATGACTAGAGGCAGCCATTGCATATCAATCTAATGCAAAGGAAGCACTATGAGATCCTAAACGAGTACAATATGACAAAGGTGCATCTAAATTGCTATCTCGCAAAGTCTGCACCAACCATTTAGGAAGAGTTTTTTCATCCTCTATATCAGCCCCGTGATCAATAATGCATCATGTAAATTTGTGTAAAAATGGAATGATCTACATCATTATGTGGAATCTATAAAGGTTGAGAAATTGCCTCATTTGGACCAACACTTGACTGTCCACCTGTAAAAAGAGGCAGCAAAGTGTCATACACATCTCTAGAGCTAATTGAAGTATCCTTGGTACATGAAAGTAATCTCTGAATTGCATCTTCCACAAAACAACATCATGGCCAACCAAAATGTGTTTAATCTGCGAATTGGTAATGATATGTGTGAACACACTTAGGACCATTAGGGCACTTTTCTCTCTGACTTTCTTCCCTCGGCTTGTATATATGCTTATAACCCTAATGGGTTACTTATATTTTTATATTCCCTTGGTAATACATTCAGTATTGTTTGTTTTGCTCCAACCTTCTTCTTTTTACTTGTGATATTTGTGTGTTTGCACAGACATCAAACTCCAATATAATTGGCAATGGAGTTGAATTCCTTAACAACATCATGAGCAAAATAAGTTATCCCCTGCAAACATGTAGTATGTAGGGTGTATCTTTGCTTGAATTCCCATCTCTAAAGCATCTTCATACATGCATTTGGGCATCTCTTTGGGTACTTTTTCAAAAATTTTAACAAGAAAAAAGTGTTTCCAAAAACATTTTGTATAAGATGAAATGTTATCACCTCCCTTCCATGCAAAGGTAGTCCAAGTTCTTGTAGCATTTAAATGAAATCGAGGGGGTATAAAATTTTCTTCTACCTTCTCTTGAATGTTTCCTATTTAATAGGTTGTTCCATGCTATATCACAAGATGTTCCACCAAATTTGTGTTTTACCCACAAGATAGCTACTTCCAATTTTAAAATTTTAAGATTCTTAGTAAGATTTTCCCAAATAGAAGTCATCAATCTATGATATCCCAAAAATAAAAACTCTCATCATCCTTGCACCCACCAAATTTTGAAAATTGGAAGACTTTGGCCTTAATATTGGATTGTATTTTGTGGTTCAATTAATCTTTTGACCAATAAATTAAGTATCCCATCTTGTGATCATATTATTACAGGTCACGTTCCTTGATTTCTTGTCACGTTTCTTGGAATTCATGTTGTTTAAGTAGTTGTTTCTCAAGGGGTATGTTAAGTAGAGGTGAATCCCCAAAATCATCCATGTAGTAACTGTTGATATATTTAGGTAGTGATGTGTGTGAACACTCTAGGACTGCCGGAGCACTTTTTTCCCTCTTTAGGAGGTTTTTTTCCCCAGCTTGTATATACGCCTATTGCCATAATGGGCTACTTATCTTTGTACATTCTCTAGTAATACATTCTGTTTTGTGTGTTGTGCTCCAAGCTTCTTCTCCTTCCTTGTGTTGTTCGCGTGCTTCCGCAGACGTCTATCTCCAACAATTGGTATCAGAGCAGGTCGTCGCTTCATCTAGGGCACCGTCGACACTCCTCCGTTTGACAGTCTCAGAATCGCACGAATTTTGGTGAGCATACTCAACGTGTTTCTGAGATCAAAACAGTTTTGTTGTGTGGTGTGGAAATCACGATCTGAGCTCGTTTTGGCCTCCGAATGCACTATTCTAGAGCTTGTGTAGGATATTTCATCTTTTTGTGCCAAAGGTATATACCGATTTCTGTTTGCTAGTATAAGCGTCTCGAAGTCTGCTACAGGTCTAGTGGAATTCGTCTGTTCTGTTCAACTTTTTGAGATACAGTCAATTTTCTACATCAAGGTATTTTAGTCACCGACCATGGCTGAAAGCAGTGATGTATTCTGTATGTTGGCTATTGATGATAAGTTGGATGGTACCAACTACCCGTTATGGGCTTATATGATGCGACATGTGTTGGTTGCAAAAGGACTTTGGAACATTGTGTAGGGTGTCGAAAAAGGTCCTATCACACCTGCAACTGTTACAACTACAAGTACTAAAGCTGATGCAAAAGGTGTCAAAGATGATGATATTCTGCATATTCCTATTCGTGTTGTGGTTTCTGCTGCACCTACTACAAAGCAGGTTCATTGGGATGGCAAAGATGCCCAGGCACATGCATTGATAGCTTTGTCTATCAAACGTGCCATTATTCCTCACATTCGCTCTTGTAGAATAGCTAAGGATGCTTGGGATACACTTACCACATTGTACCAAGCTAGGAATGAGGCTCGTGTTGCTTACCTCCGAAAACAGTTGGAGAGTGAGCACATGAAAGAAGGTGATTCTATGGACAGTTTCCTAATGAAGATCAAAGATTTGAAGGAACAGTTGATTTTTGCTTATGAGGTTATACCAGATAGCTCACTTGTGTAGACCGTTCTGAAGGTCTTCCTGATTCATATCAGAGTTTTGCTTCTACTCCTCGATGGATGATGAAAGGCAATCCGAATGCCTTATCATTTGAGGAGTTAGTCTCTGTTCTGTTGCAAGAAGATCAGTCCACGCAGAACAGGTCCATTATGCGAGTTGCAGATCAAGCTTTCCTAGCTAGTCAAAAGGGCAAAGGAAAATGGAGCTCTTCAATTAGTAAGCATAAATCTGCTAATTTTGCATATTCGAACAAGGAAGATAAAGATGAGAAGAAATCAGAAAAGCCAAAATTGTTTTGTAAGTATTGTAAAGCGAATGATCATATCATAAAGAACTATGTTAAACTGGCTGCTAAAGAGGCAAAGAAGAAAGAGGCTGGAATGGTTGTTGTAGAGGCCTCTACACCAAAAAGAGAGTCTGCTAATCTTATGCAGGAAGAAGAATGGGTGTTTACTATTGTCTGCAGTTTTGACCCATCTTCTCATGAGGAGTGCATGTCTCTAGTAGACTCAGATGTTTGGTATTTTGACAGTGGGGCGACCAAACATATTACCTCATAGCGCAGTTTCTTCTCTTAACTCGAGCCTACCCCTACAGGGAATACTGTTACATGCGCCAACAACTCCTCTTATCCTTTTATGGGAGTTGGTAAGATCATTTTGACTACTATTGATGGTAGTTCTTTCACTTTGTCAGATGCGTTATTTGTGCCAGGGATCAAGAAGAACCTATTATCAGTTTCTGCATCAGCCAAGATTGGCTTGGTTGTGAACTTTGTTGATGACAGGTGTAGAGTTCATGATCTGTCACATGGCGATGTGATTATTGCTTCTAGCATTTTATGTCCTGGGCTGTATAAGCTCATAGACTATGAAAGATGTGTAAATGATTTGGCATGTGCAGTAAATGATTCTCAGGCTATGTCAGATGCAAAGCTTTGGCATGCATGCTTCGGTCATTTGGATTTTGCTAGTTTGCTATGCCTACAGAAATCTGAAATGGTGTCCTCTTTGCCCAAAATTAAGGCACCTGGAAAACATGTTTTATGAAGGCTATATTTTGGGCAAAATGCAGCGTTCATCCTTTCCAAAAGATGGTTCAGTTCGGGCTACTCAGAAATTGCAGCTTGTACATAATGATGTCTATGGTCCTATGCAGAAACCTTCTTTTGGGAATTATCTTTACTTCGTGACTTTCATCGATGATTTTTCCAGGCATGCATGGGTATATCCATTGAAGGCAAAGTCTGAAGTGTTCATATGCTTCAAACAATTTTTGGTTTTGGCTGAAAATCTGTCAACATGTAAAATGGGCACCCTCCATTCTAATCGAGGGGGGGGATATATGTCTTCTGATTGTAATGCATTTCTGGCTGAATGTGGGATAAAACACCAGTGTACACTATTGTATACACCGCAACACAATGGAGTTGCTGAACAAAAGAACAGGTCACTCATGGAGATGGTGAGGTGTATGGTCAAGGTTCAGGCTTTACCACATAGTTTCTGGCTTGAGGCTGTCATGTGTGCTTTCATGTACTAAGGAGACATCTGTTAGCTCCAAAGACATGTATGATACTTTGTTACCTCTTTTTACAGGTGGACAGTCTAGTGATGGTCCTAATGAGGCAACTTCTCAGCGTTTGCAGGTTTCATGTGATGATGTAGATCATTCCGTTTCTTATGCAGATTTACATGATGCAGTAGTTGATGAGAGAGCTGATATTGAGCAGGCAAAAACTATGCCAAAATGGCTAGTGCAGACTTTGCGTGACAGCAAATTGGATGCATCTCTGTCATATCATACTCGTTTAGGCTCTCATACTGCCTCTTTTGCATCACATTGCTATGCTATGGCTGCATCTAGTCTCTATGATGAGAATGCCTGTTTGGTTTGATGAAGCACAAAATTCAAAAAATTGGATGGATGCTATGCAATCTGAATATGATGCAATAATGAAGAATGGTACTTGGTCTTTATGTGACTTGCCTCCTGGCAAGAAGGCCATTGGCACTAAGTGGGTATACAAGATGAAGCATAAACCTGATGGTACAGCTGACAGGTATAAGTCTAGGCTTGTTGCAAAGGGTTATGCGCAGGAAAGAGGCATTGATTTTGATGAGACCTTTGCACCTACATGCCGTATGACTACTCTTCGGAGCATTTGTGCACTTGCAGCCCATCACGGTTGGAATGTACATCAGTTGGGCATTAGAAATGCATTTTTGAATGGTGACTTGCATGAAGAAGTGTATGTTTTTCAGCCCCGTGGCTTTGTGTAGAAAGGGCATGAAAACCAGGTGTGCAGGTTAAAGAAGGCATTATATGGTTTAAAGCAAGCACCACGTGCTTGGTATGAGAAGATACATGCCTATCTGATTGCACATGGTTTTGAGAACAGTCCAACTGAAAGCACCTTATATGTTAAGCATGCTAATGATGTACTTCTGATCATTGTGGTTTATGTTGATGACATGTTGCTCACTGGTCCTCATGAGAGGCATATTGCTGATTTTAAGGCTGATTTGCATGCCTCATTTGAGATGTCTGATTTGGGGCACTTGCATCACTATTTGGGCATTCAGTTTATGCAAGTTGATGGTGGAATGGCTTTGTGTCAAACAAAATATATATTGACACATTATTGCAGCATTTTGGCCTTGAAGACTGTAAGCTTATTGCCACTCCTATGGAGACATGCTTACGTTTGAGTCTTCATGATGCTGGAGATGCATTTGATGTTGTTCTCTATCAGCAGGCTATTGGATGCTTGATTTACTTATGCATTACTCGGCCAGATATTCAGTTTGTTGTCTCACAGATGAGAAGGTTTATGCATTGCCCAGGAGTCAAGCATTGGCAGGCAGTTAAGCGCATCTTTCGCTACTTGAGTGGTACTCGGATACTTGGGTTGTTTTATCCCAAGGGGGGATCACTACCGCCAGATTTGCATGCTTTTTCTAACTCTGATTGGGCTAGTTGCTATGACACTTGTGTGTCCACTAGTGGCTTTTGCTTCATGCTTGGTAGCTCATGTACATCTTGGTTGAGCAAGAAGCAGCCTACTGTGGCCACTTCCAGTTGTGAAGATGAGCATAGGGCAGCTTTCATAGCTACTGTTGAGTGTGTGTGGCTCAGACGCCTTATGGCTGATTTGGGTGTTAGTCATAATTTTGGCACCACCATCTTCACTGATAGTCAGAGCACATTGGCAGTTGCAAGGAACCCTGTGTTCCATGCTCGCACTAAGCACATTGAGGTGCATTACCACTATGTCAGGGAGAGGTTCTCTGCTAGGGAGATCAGCTTGGCATATGTGCCCACGCAGGAGAACATTGCATACCTTTTCATGAAGGCTCTGCCCAGGGAGAAGTTTGAAGCTTTCCACAAAGCTTTGGCCTTACTTCCTTTTGTGGAGTGATTTCCACATAGCTTGGCACTTTCTTATACATGAGTGCCAGCTACTTGTTCACCGCATCACTCCCAGGGGGGATTTGTTGATATATTTAGGTAGTGATGTGTGTGAACACTCTAGGACCATTGGTGCACCAAGCTTCTTCTCCTTCCTTGTGTTGTTCGCGTTGTTCCGCAGACGTCTATCTCCAACAATAATGTTGATGCATACTTGGTAGAGATGAAAGCTCTTGGTTGAATTTATATAAAAAATGTAAAAAAGTTGGGTAAACCTTGGGAATTTAAAGAGTTTGAGTCATTTTAGGTAATGGTAAATATTAGATATACAGGAGTAATCAGGCGTCCTATACACATAGTGTAGGTTATGAAACACTTCACTTTGTGTGGATAAGTGGTGGGCTCAAATACCACCTTGGTGTATGTGGAAATCCATATTGCCACTCTATTGGTTGAAGAGCCTCCTTGCACACATAGCCACAACAAAAATGCAACCTAGAAGCTAAGAAGCCAAGATGATTACGGTAATTCCAAACTCTGTTCTTCTTTTTATCATGGTAATTGTAAGCCATGGAATACCAAAAGGTGAACAAGAGAAAGTCCAAATCTATGGTTGTTAGGCAAGTTCCTCTAAGTATCAACCTATCTTTTTTATGGGTGTACATGTCAATCCACTAATGTGTGGAGGCTTCTAATAGCAGAAGCTAAACCATTGTTGTAGGACCATACTAATGTGCAATCATGAGAAAGTAAGGATAGAGATGCATTCATGTTACATGTATATAAAATTCCAAAACTATATGAAATGAGAACCTAATAGAATTTAGAGATAAAAATAGAAAACTTACATAGATATATGTATCTCCCTCCACACGCTTCATTAAGTCTATACTGAATTGGATGTATTTTTGTGCAAAGTTTCTTAATCCAAAAATAGGTTTTTACAAACAAAGGAGAAAGAAAATTGTAGGTACTAAAAAGAAAAAACATCATATAGGTAGTTCATATATTTATCTATAGAAAGATGTGTGCATGCCTATATCTTAAAAGTAGTAATAAATTGGTGAGTAGCTAATCCGTTAAAAATAAGAAATATTTTTTAAAACAAATTACAAAATTTGTATAATCTTGAATGACTATGAAATGCCAATATTGTCCAGATCCGTGAAGAGGCCAACCAAAAGACAAACCGCATTAGATTCCTTTACTCATAAATCATAATGAAACTGAATTCAAATATTTGTACATGTAACAATCCATCATTATGTGGAAAATTGAATGAATGTAATCCAATAAATTCACTATTTTTATATACGATAATGGAACTGCCATGTATGCATAATAGTAACAAAAGAAATCAAAGCATAGGGTTTGATAAGCGACTACACCACATCATATAGGCATGTAGAATTTCTTATAAGATTTATTTTCATACAACACCACTTAATATGGTTTATGGAGAAACCACAACCTTACTCATGGAGTTGATAATGTACACATTGAAAGTAGCTCAACGGTATAAGTGGAAAAGAAATGATACATCACTATAGGTGGAGCAACAAAGAAAATTTACATGAAGCTCAATTGATGATAGTTGCATGCATATATGTAGCTAAAATAAATTAAAAATCCATACTATGATGCACATATCAAAGACAAAGACATGTAAAAGGTAGAACTTGAATTGGTGTATACTTTGAGATAGCATATGTACAATTTGGAAAAACGCAACCATATGACCTTCATATTACTAGAAGGTGAAATTTTACCGGATTTCTACCAATGAATGTAAGGAATTATTTTCAAGCTTTGACGTTTGATTAGAAAGACCTCTTTTGAACTATGTTATTTTATTTTGTGTAATTGATGGATAAAATGTATCTCCTTATGTCCCTTCAACATGTTGGACATGACTTGGAACAATTTTTTAGTGCCCTCCCTCAAAACAATTACTTTTGAAGATGTAGTTTGGGATCATATCATAGATCATGTCATTGTGATTCAAAACATTATTGTTACCTAAGAGTAATTAAGTTTTATATTCCAAAAGTCGATAGATGATTGAACCAAATCCTAAGGGGGATTAGGAAGTAATCCCCAACCATGGCTTTTGAGGCATGTGGTTAGTACATCAGAATCCTAGCTTGTAGGTCATGAGTTCGATTCCACTATGGATACAACATGGGTATCATAGCCTAGGAACTAGGCTTTGGCAAGGTAGATGGACTCCCCTAACGTCATGGGAACCTAATGGCATCTATAAAAAGCACTTGGGAACTAAGATATCTGAAAACGATACAAAAAAAAGGCATGTGATAGTTTGAGAAATTTTTCTAACAAAGATTAGAGTGTATCTACCAATTGTAGGCCAGATTGAGACATGTAAGGTGCCCTTAGAAAGCTATTGAAATGGAATCTCCTTTGGAAGCATTTGATTTAGGATTCAAGATATCAAGCATAGGTGAAAAGGAGGTTGAAGATACAAAGGCTAAGAACAAGGGTTCAAGACATCAAGGTTACGAACAAGAAATTTTCAAGAGAGTGTGTGAGGATGAGGACATCAAGTCAAGGGCATGTATGGAGTTCATGACCTATTCATTGAGGAAAATGATATCAAAAAGATAAAGAGAGTATTATATTCCCTAAGTGACAATCAATAGATGGTTGAACCACACCCTAAGAGGGAGGATTCAAGAGAGTCTGTGAGGGTGAGGGCATCAAGTCAAGGGCACCTATGAGTTCATGAGCTGATCATTGAGGAAAACGATCTCAAAAAGAGGAAGAGATTATTATATTATGTAAGTGACAAGCAAGACATGGTTGAACCATACCCTAAGAGGGAGGAGTCAAGAGAGTGTGTCAGCGCCAGCACATCAAAGTCAAGGGCACCTACTCATGAGCTATCATTGAGGAAAATGATCCCAAAAAGAGGAAGATAGTATTATATTCCCTATGCGACATGCAAGAGATGGTTGAAACACATGCTAAGAGGGAGGATTCAAAATTAATCCTCAACCATAGCTTTTGGGGCATGTGGTTAGCCCCTCAAACTCCTAGCTAGTAAGTCATGAGTTGAATTCCCCTATGGATACAACAATAAATATAGAAGGAAGAACGTATGTATAGCAGAGGATTTACTAGCTTTTTATTCAATATGTAAATGTACTTTTTGATAGTAATAATGGATCTTTTCCTTTTTTGTAGTTTTAATGCAGCGATAAAGAATATAAGCTTATATGGGGGTGATTGGAGTAGCTTCCTAAACTCGGGAGGTTTGTAGATAGAAGGTGATTATTTTGATAGAAGATTTTATATTGTAGATAATTATTGAGGGTTTTCTTCCTTCACAATAATTTGACGTGTAGGAGAGAGAAAATAATTTGGATTCTTTAAAATGGGGAACATATTTTCTCACATGCAATGAATAATTTGTACTAACATTGGTATTTTGTTTACAGATTGTTTTTCTTCTTTTGTCATAAATTCAGATTCATGAATCCTCTTGTTTGATCTTTGGATCTTCAATATTTCCAAGCATTCTCAAATTTTTGTTCAAGTAAATATTTTCCAAGAAAAGTTCTTGAAGAATTGGACCCCACTGCAGAGAAATACGCATTAGTTAAGTTCCAAAAAGCAACTTTTTGACACCCGAGGATATCACCTTCCTCGATGAAGGCATTCAATGTATTAAGTTCATCCTATGTTTGACATCTCATCAAACCCAATTATGGAGAGACTCTATCAAAAGTAGGACTCTAACCTAGAGGATAGATTCAAGAGATCAACCCAAGTTTTTAGACTAGAAAAGGAGGCTGATCAACGAGAATTCAGCATAAACTATTCCAGTCATTTACTTGCAACAAAAAAAAACATTCTTATTCTAAGGCCATGGTAAAAAAACATACAATGATCCATTGGAAACTTGTCGTGAGGCAGTAACTTGGCTCACCATGTCTAGGGATTCCATAGATCTTCACTTATGCCCTAAGAAACTACACAACTACCTCATTTCACAGTAAAAAAAACTTCTTCAAAAGCCTTATGAACTCTTTCCAAGAGGCCATTTATACACCTATAAACCTGACGAGTCACTTATCTTTTGTATAGTCACTTGGAAATACACTTAGTGTTGTGTTCTGTTCCAAGCTTTTCATAACAGTATCATGTTTTCCTCCTTCCTCCACAAGGGCTTATAAGCATCAAAAGAAATTTATTGGTAATCTTCATTAGTATATTCTCCAACCTATCTTTTTATTTTTGTTAGGACAGATGTCATGAATTGAATCTTATTGCGTTCAAGAGCTTACTCATTTGTATATGCACGTTAGCTCAATCGGCTGTGTCCTTTGCCGCTAGAAGCTAGGAGTGAGGGTTCAACCCATGTGGATTGCTGGAGGGACATCCCTCACCATTGTGTAGTGAGATTATTAAACAAGCCCCTTAGGGGGATTGTTGGGCCTTCAGACATTCTTATTCAATCTAGGTCTTCATGCTAGCTAGTTGAAATCAATTCCCTCATTTAACCTTAATGACGTCCCTTCCTACTCTTTACCTTAGTAGACCTTCAAACTCTGTATCCTAGTAGCTGCTAAGTGTTCAACCCTTTCTTTGTGGGATTCGGGAGTTTCCATGGGTGTTATGTCTTCTTTTCAATAGGTGTTGTTTCAAAGGGCTCCATGAGTGCTATGTCTTCTTTTCAATGTACTTTCTAATCAATTTAAACTAACTTTCACTGCACTTTCTAACTAATTCAAACTAGATGTAGACTAGATCTCGATGGTGGATCTTTTTCTTCAAAAAAAAGAGTTTACACATTTTTGTTAAAAGCTTCTGTACTCTTGTCTCGATGATCGATTGTTTTCTTTAAAAAATAGAGTTTACACATTTTTCTTAAAAGCTTCTGTACTGTGTACATGAAATAAATAAATAAATAAGAATATATATGCATAAATGCATGTCCGAGATAATCTCAAGTTTGTCTCGTGAACTTTACACTCTAATCCCACGATTCATGCACGCCTTATCATGTGTGGCCGAGAACTCTTGAAACCCGTATTGGAGGGGCACACAAGATCCATTCTCTCTCTCTCTCTCACACACACACACACAAACAGCACGAGGATATTTGGGGAGTGACAGTAGGCTACTGTGTTTGACATCTTTAATTAGGAAAGAGAAAACAGGGGCCACACTCGCGTCGAATATCATGCCATTCTCGCACGTATATTTTCTGTATTTAAAAATTAGAAGTTTGTATTATTATTATGCATTATTCTATTACAAGATATAAGCAAGGCTTTGCAATCTAAAAACTCTAATGAAGCTCCACGTGTTAAATTTTCACACATCCTATTTCCCCTTTCTCTTTCGAATCTCTCTCTACATGCAAGGTTTCATTTTGTCTCTCGCAAGATTCTCTCTATCCCTCTCTCTACATAGAAGCTACACGTGTATGGAATCAAGTGGCTCTTCATCCTACACACATGCTTTTCTTCAACCATGCAAAATGAATTTGAGGTTGAATCATCTCTTCCTAAATCATACACAGAAAATGAGATGTTTTTTGCATCATCCTCTTTTTACTTCGAGACCAGCACAATGTAAACTTTCCAAAGTGAGTGCTAATTGTACAGCTTTTTGTTGGAGAAACAATCACTAATTGGACATATATTTGAAGGTCAAAGTTTTAGAAGAAAACCACATGCCTATGTGAAGGGACAAATTCACAAGTGTATTATATTTGTAAAGTTAGTTCACTTTAGTTCTAGAAGTTTTTTAAAAGTCACAGGAATGAGAAAATCTATATAAGTTAGTTTGTATCAACTGACGCGAAGAGAGAAGTAGTGGAAGAGATTGATAGACTGTGAGAAGGAGTTCATTTTGTATGACTAAGTATAGTCGGGCTTCTCTCAGTGAGAAAGCATCTGTAAAACTTTTGAGTTTTTCATAGCTATGAGAAGAAATAGTTAAAGTTCTGTGTATGAGACTCTCTCCATCATCTCCATGTTTGTCTACTGTGAAATGATTTCAAAAGTTCAAGTTTTCCAAGCAACTCGATGCCTGGCATCGAGTTTGTGCTGATAAGTCTGTGTTTTATTCTCTGAGTTCTAACTCCTGCTAAATCTTCTTAAAAACATGAGGTTTGTGGAGCAACTCGATGCCTGGCATCGAGTTTCAGCATAAAGTCGATGTCTGGCATTGACTTCCCACATAAAAGTGGTTTTGATCATATGTGTGTTAAACGCGCCTATTTCAGGAACAAAAAAGTGGCTAAAAAAGCTCAAAGTCAATGCGGCATCGACTTTTGGTTGCAAGTCGATGCTAGGCATCAAATTTTCATTTTTAGACACTCAGAATTACTAAAGGAGGCAAAATTTCCTGTTTTGGCAAGTCATACAGGGTGATCTTGTGAAGGCCATAACTTGAGTTCTAGAGATCCGTTTCATGCATATGATAGCTTGTTGGAAAGCTCTACTCTTCTACTTTTATCCACTAAAATATCTTGGAGAAATAATATTTGAGCTAGGAGAAATTAGCAAAATATTGAAGGTATGTAATTTCAGTGACTAGGAAATTCTGAAGAAGTGAAGTTCTTGGTTTTGGCTATCATTTCTCAAAGTTTGGAGTGGCAATGAGTTAATCATGACCATAGAGGTGTTCAAGTGTCACATTAATTCATTTCTTTTGGTGTTTCATACATCAACAAGTGGTATCAGAGCAGAAAGGTCCTAAAGAGCAGAAGGCAGCAAAGGTACGAGGACTTTCAGAAAGTTTTCCATTAAGTTTGAAAGGTGAAGCATTTGAAGACACAAGGCATCAAAAGATTACTTTTGAAGTATCCTCATACACAGAGAACTTCAAAAGGTGTTATCCTTTATCCTTTAAGCTCACAGGTTGCAGCAGAAGGAAAGGAGTATGGCAGATCATATCTCCATTGACAAACTGGATAGAGATAATTACCCCGCATGGGTAATGAGAATGGAAGCCTTGCTTAGGTGTAAGGATCTCATGGTATATGTAACAGGTGAAGAAGAGAAGCCAATATTTGAAGATGAAAGCCGACCAAAGAAAGAGGAACTTGATGCTTTAAAGCATTGGCAGAAGAAGGATGCAAGTGCAAAAGCCTACATCTATAATACAATCCCTGATCATTTGCTACCACACATCAGAGGATTGGAATCATCTGAAGATATATGGAATGCATTGGAATATCATTTCCAAAGTACTACCAAATCACGGAAAGCAAGTCTATGGTCAGAGTTTACAACATTCAAGAAGAAGCAAAGTCAAAGTATTAGTGATTATGTGACTAAGATGAAGGATCTAGCAAATAGTCTTGGATCCATAGATGAAGATGTTGAAGATCACAGATTGATTACTCAACTACTTACAGGTTTGAGAGGAGATGAAAGGTGGAAACCTTTTGTCTTATCAACAGAACTTTCATTAAATCATTATGTTCCAGATTTGAATCAATTACTTGGTTTGATGCTCACATATGAGCAAGACTTGAAGGGAGATGGAGAAAAAGGACAAAGTTCGGCAATGTACCTGAAGAACAAGAAGAAAGGAGATAAAGGTAAAGCAAAGGATGAAGAGGAGTCGAGTTCTCAAGTTTATTATGCAAGAGGTAAAGGCACTGGCAGAGGAAGACCAAGAGCCTTTGGAAGAGGTAGAGGTAATCAGAATAACAACAAGAAGGCTTGTTGGATCTGTGGATTGAGTAATCATTTGGCTCATCACTGTTGGCACAACCAACAAGGATCAAACGAGAATCAAAACAACAATAACACAGGTCGAGGTGGAAGATATCAAAGTAATTTTCAAAGAGGTAGACAAACTCAAAGAGGAGGCTATGGTAGAGGTGGAGGAAGAAGTTTGGGACAGAATCAATCCTACAATACCACCTACTACAACTATGCAAATGACACACAGAATGAAAGTCATACATCATTGATGATGAATTCAATCAGCACATCAGATAAAGAAGATCTAAAGGTATTTTACATTGACTCTGGATGTTCTAATCATTTGTCAGGAAACATAGAATTGATGTCAGAATTGGAAAAAGGCATTTCTAGTCATAGTGTTCAAACAGATGATAATACAAGACATAGTGTACATTCAATTGGAAAAGTGAAATGCAAGAGTGGAGCAGATTTGCTAACCAATGTTTTGTATGTTCCTACAATACCTAAAAACTTGATTAGTGTGGGACAAATAGTTGAAAAAGGTTTCCAAGTCAGGTTTACAAATGAAGGAGTATTTGTTGAAGATGCAGAGAATGGATATAATCAGATTGTCTCTGGTAAGAAAGAAGGTAGACTCTTTACTTTAAAAGTACAAGGGAACATTGGTCAAGCTTTGCTCACACATGGTGAAGGAGTGATTACAGAACTTGATCTCTGGCATAAGAGATTAGGTCACTTCAATGAAAGAGGAATTAAAGCTATGGTTGCTAATCAGTCTGTACTAGGATTACCAAATGTGCAAAGTCAACATATGGTTTATAAATGTGAAGCATGTCAAATGGGAAAAGCACACAGGTTACCATTTCAGAAGAAAGGATTGAAACATGATGGAGTACTTGAGCTCATTCATATAGATGTATGGGGACCAACAAAAGAAGGATCTATCAGTGGCTCAAGGTATTATGTTCTTTTCATTGATGATGCTACAAGATGGATAACATTATATGTTTTGAAGGAAAGATCAGAAGTGTTTGGAGCCTTCAAGTATTTTCATGCATATGCAGAGAGAGTCACAGGTCAAAAGCTTAAAAGACTGAGGTCTGATGGGAGGGGAGAATACTTCTCCCAAGAGTTCAATGATTAACTTTGGAATGCAGGTATTAAGAGAGAAATAACTTGTAGGTATACACCACAACAAAATGCTGTAGCAGAAAGAAGGAACAGGACTTTGATTGAGTTTGCTAGAGCTATGCTAAAGGAGAAGAATTGTCCAAATTATCTTTGTGCTGAAGCTGTAAATACAGCTACATATCTTGTGAATAGATTACCATGTGCAGCTCTCAATGGAATGACTCCATATGAAGTTTGGTGGGGTAAGAAACCAACACTAGATCATTGTAGAGTGTTTGGATCAATTGCATATGCTCATGTGCCATCACAACTAAGACATAAACTTGAACCAAAGGCAAAAAAATATGTGTTCATTGGTTATGATGAAAAGCAGATGGGTTATAGGTTGTGGAATCCTCTAACCAAACAATTTCTTGTTTCTAGAGATGTTACATTTGATGAACAAAAAAGTTGGTATGCAGATCAAAGTCATACAATTGAAGAATTTGAAGAAGAGGTAAGAAGATGTGAGAAAGGAAAATCAATTGTGCAGGTAAATGAAGAAGAAGGATATATGCAAGCAAGCACATCCAGAAGTGGATTAGCAAGAAGAAATGAAGAATCTCCTATATTTGATGAAGAGGTGTATCCAGAAACTTATGAAGAATGTGAACCAAGAAGATCAAGCAAGACTAGAAGACAACCAGAAAGGTATTCTTATGACACTTCTTACATAACTCAGAAGAATTATGCTTACATGGTCAAAGATGATGAAGAACCTCAGAACTATGATGAAGCTAAAGGTATAAGCAATGGTTCATGTGGTGTTTTCAACCAATTGCACATAGCTTCTTCCAATGCCTAGCCAAGTGTGAAGGCTTGGCATTTGCACCAACAGTCTCTACACAAAGAGATGCTCAGATGGAAGCTTGATATGCTTGATACTTTATGTCGATGATATGTTGATTGCTGGGAAGTCCTCTTCTGGCTTGTCAATTCTCAAAAAGAAGTTGAGTTAGACATTTGATATGAAGGATTTGGGGGATGCCAAACATATTCGTGGCATGCACATTACTCGTATAGGAGTAAAAGATGCATATACTTGTCTCAAAGTGAGTACATATCCAAAGTACTTCACAGGTTCAATATGCAGGGTGGAAAGGCATTGAGTACACCTTTACCCACATATGTGAAATTAAGCAAGGATGATTGCCCCAAATCATATGAGGAAAAGGAATTCATGACCAAAATTCCCTGTGAGTTTGTTGTTGGTAGTCTCATGTATGCTATGGTAGCTACGAGACCAGACATTGCATTTGGAATGAGAGTTGTGAGAAGATGTATGTCTAATCCTGGCAAGAAACATTGCGAAGCAGTCAAGATGATTTTGCGATATCTGAGTGGCGCTAAGGACAAGTGTCTATGCTTGGTAGAGGGAAAGCATCCATTATTGGTTACACAGATATTGACTATGTTGGTTGTGTAGACAATCATAAGTCTACATCATGGTACATTTTTCATTTTGTTGGAGGTGCTGTCTCTTGGGGATCTCATCTTGAAGAATGTACAATTGATTCCACCATAGAAGCAGAGTATGTTGTAGCAAGTGAGGCATGTAAGGAAGCATTGTGACTTTCTTGTACCTCATTTGCTCAATGACAGCCATAGTGCCATTGCTTTGGCTAAGAATCCGGTCTATCATGCAAGGACCAAGCACATTGAGGTGAGGTATCACTTCATTAGAGATTGCTTTGCCACTGAGCACATTATTCTTAAGAAGGTTCATAGTCGAGATAATGTTGCAGATGCTTTGACTAAAGCTCTACCATATGATAACTTTCAACTCTGTTGTCAATTGATGGGGATTACTTGATTCATGATCTTACACGATCACTTGTATACTGTGTAACATGCCCATCAGGTGGGAGGTATAGTTTGTATACTTACACTGAGGTATTCTTTATCATTATTTATTTTTTCTCCCATAGTTACTTTGGCCATATTGGTCTTTAGTGGGAGATTGTTACAGTTAGTGTCCATATGAAAGGCCAAATGGCCACCGGACAATTCTTCATATATGTTGTTTAATAAAACATATAGTGGCCTGGTCAGTTACAGACTATAAGTTCGACCGCATTTGTAAGACCTAAGAAGTCTATCTTTGTGCTCCCTGTGTACTATGTTTTTCTGTGTATTCCACAGTCTCTGTGCGGAGTACTGTGTGCGGCCTTAGGAGCTCGGTTTCCTACTCCGAGGATATCATCATGGAGCTCTTGAGAAGGAGAGTGCATCATGGCGCATCGCCATCGAATTACTTCAAAAAATGAGGTGTTTTCTTTGTTAAAATCATTTTTACCTATGGTTGAAAATGTTTCTTGAAAGAAGCTTTCGACTTTATGTACAGATCATGGCAGTGAATACATATCACATGGGTTTAATTCATTTGTTTGTGAAAGAATAATTTCACACCAATGTATGGTGTCATATACACCTCAACAAAATGGTGTTGTAGAGCATAAAGATAGAAAACTTCTTGAAATGGCACGTGGTATGGTTAAAGAAAGCACATTCTTGACACATTTGGCATGGAAGAGATCATGTGTGCAATATGTATGTGTTGAATCACTACCCTACAAAATCATTTAGAGTCATTGCTCGTTATGAGGTGCTCCTTGTGTGTGCTTCTTGTGCATCTCTCCCACTACTACATACATCCAACATAAATATTCTTTACCTTGGCATGATAGAGAGCAATGGTCTCCAAGTCTTACTAGGTACCAACTGAGAACTAAATATCCTAGGTTCTAACCATTCTCTAACAATCATATAAACGAAAATGATCACATGAGGATGCATGGTCCCTCTTTGGATTTACATCCCTCCTTATAAAAAATCTAGCTCAGAAAAGAAAAACATGTTGATGTATGAAACACCACAAGAAATGAATTAATGTGACACTAGAACACCTCTATGGTCATCATTAACTCATTGTTACTCCAAACTTTGAGAAATGATAGCAAAACCAAGAACTTTACTTCTTCAGAATTTCCTAGTCACTGAAAATACATACCTTCAGTATTTTGCTACTTTCTCCTAGCTCAAATATTATTTCTCCAAGATCTTTTAGTGGATAAAAGTAGAAGAGTAGAGCTTTCCAACAAGCTATCATATGCATGAAACGGATCTCTACAACTCAAGTTATGGCCTTCACAAGATCACCCTGTATGACTTGCCAAAACTACAAATTTTGCCTCCTTTAGTAATTCTGAGTGTTTAAAAATGAAAATTCGATGCCTAGCATCGACTTGCAACCAAAAGTCGATGCCGGGCATCGACTTTGAGCTTTTTTAGCCACTTTTTTGTTCCTAAAATAGGCGCATTTAACACACATATGATCAAAACCACTTTTATGTGGGAAGTCGATGTCAGGCATCGACTTTATGCTGAAACTTGATGCCAGGCATCGAGTTGCTCCACAAACCTCATGTTTTTAAGAAGATTTAGCAGGATTTAGAACTCAGAGAATAAAACACAGACTTATCAGCACAAACTCGATGCCAGGCATCGAGTTGCTTGGAAAACTTGAACTTTTGAAATCATTTCACAGTAGACAAACATGGAGATGATGGAGAGAGTCTCATACATAGAACTTTAACTATTTCTTCTCATAGCTATGAAAAACTCAGAAGTTTTACAGATGCTTTCTCACTCAGAGAAGCCCGACTATACTTAGTCATACAAAATGAACTCCTTCTCACATTCTATCAATCTCTTCCACTACTTCTCTCTTCGCGTCAGTTGATACAAACTAACTTATATAGATTTTCTCATTCCTGTGACTTTTAAAAAACTTGTAGAACTAAAGTGAACTAACTTTACAAATATAATACACTTGTGAATTTGTCCCTTCACATAGGCATGTGGTTTTCTTCTAAAACTTTGACCTTCAAATATATGTCCAATTAGTGATTGTTTCTCCAACAGCTCCCCCTCAATCACTAATTAACATTCTCTATTTCTGCATATCATCTTCTTTTTCTTTTACTCCTGCCATGCTTTTGAATCTTCTCGTCTTCACACCATCCAAGCTCTTTGTCATTATGTCTGCTATCTCATCTTTAGTAGAAATGTACTCCACTTCAATCTCTTTCTCCATTACCTTTTCTCTCACGAAATGATAATGTATCTCTATATGTTTTGTTCTTGCATGAAATACTGGATTTGCTGCAAGATAAAGTGAAATCATATTATCTCCATGTATTGTAGGTATACCTTGATCAATGCCCAAACTTTTGAACAATGTCTACATCCATATGACCTCCTTATCTGCTTCCACAAGTCCTTTTTACTCAGCTTCAGTTGATGATAATGCTATTGTATGATGTTTCTTTGAACACCAACTTACAAGCTTATCACCAATGTATATCATGTAGCCATGAGTTGATCTTTTGTCATCCTGTTTACCTCCCCAATCTAAGTCACTGTAGGCTCTCAACTTCAAATCTGATGTAAAAGGATAATATAATCCTTCCTTTATAGTTCCTTTGATATATCTGAGAACTCTTTGACGTGTGTTGGCATACAAAGCAACAGAGGAGTCATGCACAATACGGCAACAAGGCCAGATCATTTTTTCCATGGATTATGTACAACTCAAGTGATTTTAATCACTACACAAACATTGTAAATCCCGTTTTTGGTAGATTAGACTCCATTTTGTGCAAGCCGAGGAGTCCTCGAGCTTGAGGAGTATTAGAAGTACCATCGTACCAATTTTCATAATTTTTAGACTTCGTTTGAGCCCTCAAATAAGCCCGGGAACCTAATTTTTAACTAGGCCGGACACTAGGTCTGGACAGGGCCAAAACTAGTCAAAAAACTATAAAAAGAGCTAGAGAGCTCATTTTTGGGGTTAGATTGTAATTGAAACAAACTTGTAAGAGCTTTTGAAAGTAATCTAAAGAACTCCATTGATTCTCCCTCTTTGTCTTGCCGTGTGTGCGCGTGTGTGTGTATGTGTGTGCATGCTTGTGTGCTTCTCACTCACGCACTTGTGCTGCCACTTGCTCGAGGTCTTCATACCATCCTCACGTCTTCCCGGATTGACATTAAAGGAGGTGCTACTCATCATTGAGCTACACCAAATTTTGGCGCCGTTGCCGGGGATCGAGCTTTGAGGACGAGCGTGTGATGGTAAGACGTAGAGTTGATGCGTTGGAGTTGTAGGTATTTTCTTCACTCTCATCGATTTTCTTTTACTTTCTTCACCATCTTCATCACCATCATCATCATCACCATCTCCCACTCCATCTCCACCATCGCGAAAATTTTCAGTTTTGATCATATCACCTTCCCCACCTCATTTCCCTCATTTCACTTGTGAGAGAGAGCGAGAGAGCAATATTGTGTGTGCGTATTTTGCATGTTTCTTGAGTTTCATTGCAGGTTCTTGCTGTACCATCATCCCCAGCAGTGTGCGCAGGTACGACAGGCTCTGCACAGGTCCCGGGACGACGACCTCTGTCTGTCGCGACAGACAGAAAAACCTTAAATTTTGTGAATGCATGTTTACCACGGTAACCTACACCATTAGGGCACTCTAAATCACTAGAAGTTTCTCAAAAATTTACGTTTTTTCAGTCTATCGCGACAGACACCGTCTATCGCGACAGACACTGTCTATCGCGACAGACACCGTCTATCGCGACAGACAGAAATCCACGATAGACCCCGTCTATCGCGACAGACACCGTCTATCACGACAGACAGAAATCCACGATAGACCCCGTCTATCGCGACAGACAGCGTCTATCGCGACAGACAGAGACCCACGATAGACAGCGTCTATCGCGACAGACACCGTCTATCGCGACAGACCGAAATTTCGCGACAGACACCGTCTATCGCGACAGACACCCTCTATCGCGACAGACCAGTCTATCGCGACAGACACCGTCTATCGCGACAGACAGAAATCCACGACAGACACTGTCTATCGCGACAGACACCGTCTATCGCGACAGACAGACATTTTCGGCAAAAATTAAGGGGTAAATTTTTGGAAATTTAGGCTAAATTTTGGGCATATTTGCACTCTCAAGTACTCATATACTTACAAAGGCCTTAGAAAATGCATTAAAACCCCTGAAAGGTTCTGTTTGTCTAGTCAACCCCCTAAACCCTGAACGGTCATAACTTTTTCATACGAAATCCATTTTCTGAGCTCTAGGGCTTGTCGGAAAGCTCGTGACACATACTACACGCCCTCAACTGTTTTTTATAAGAATACCGCGTTGATTTTCAGATAGGATATTTGGAAGTTGACACACAAAGGGGTAGAAACACCAAGGGAGCTCTAGAGGAAATTTCTAGCAATACAAAAGGGGGAACAAGGGTCATTAAAAAAGTGTCTGAAATAAATTGTTTGTCAATTGAAAGGTCTACTTGGAGCTAATCTTGAGACTTATGCAGGTCTATTGAGAAGCAATTGAGAGCGTCCAAGCAAGGGTTTTGCGCAAGCTTGAGAATCAACTTCTCGAGCATTAAAGAGCAAGGTTCGGCAAGAAAGGTCGGAATATTCTCAACTCCTCTTCGTCAATTCCTAGCTTAGGCTAAGAACGATTAGAAGTAGGAATAAGTCAGGGCGACGATAGGCAGGTATCAAGTTGAAGACTACCTAAAAACTCAAGTTCAAGCTAAAAACCTGATCTCTGTACTGTCGATAACATAAAGGAAAAGAACCTAACGTGGAACGATCAACCTGAAAGTACGAAGAACATTTAAGTATTCCTGACGACGTAATAGCAGATAAGACCTTAAACACGAGGAATAACCAAAAAGAATCAAGTGACTGGTACCAATTGATCGGCAACGAGGTGCAAGGTCTTGGGCCCAGCAGTTGAGTCACCACTCTCATTACCCTAGCTCTGATACCAGTGAATCAGGGATGTCTGAAGGTATGGACAGACCTACGGGAAGTTCAGGTGTGCCTTACCTGTACAGGGTAGAAGGCCCTTACAAAACGCAGCTAGAGTACCTTAGGACCAACCGATTAGGTGCTAGCATCTATGAGGACGGCCTAGGAAGATCCGTGGTCCAGATTAAAAATCCTGATCAATCCATTGGACTAGAGCACCCAGCTGTCAAGTTTGAAAACGGTGCATACCTGGACAAAGAAGGAACCATATACGTAGTCACAAGTCACCCAAATAGGACGGATGAATTTGGAAATGTAATCTCAGAGGCGGACTTAGGTGACTTAGAGCAAGGAAACATGGGAGTAGAACCTAGAACCCCCCGATTGGGTTAGTAGTAGATCCCACAGGAAGTGTCACTTTCACTGCTCCCGTACAGGTAGTCACTCGAGCTCAAGCATTGCAGCAAAACCAAGGGGTAGGCCAGGAAAAGAGCCCAGATGCTAGCGATACTGAAAGCCAAAATAAAAAGAGAACAAGAGCTTGGAGAGATAGCCGCGAACGCATGAAAAGGCAATGGGCAAAGAAGATGAGTGAACTTGAGGAAAGCCTACGAGAAACCAAGGCTAAAATCATAGAGATCACATCTCAACCGCACTCTCACACATTCCCACCGCTACCATCCCCATCACCCTCCATCCCTTCACCCTCTAAGACACCCCACGTAACCCACCCACCACCCCAAACAGGATCAGTATTAGCTGATCCCACTCCTGAAGACATAGACATGATGCTTAAAGCATATCAGGCCAGAATCCAAGAAGGGCCAAACGTCACGGATCATGACAAGTGCTATCCTAGAGCTGACCTAGAGATAGAAAGAACCAAACTGTGCGCGAAAATGGTCGCATTGGCTCAGACTATGTTTGAAGCCAGTCGCCTTTTCAATTACTCAGGCTCAGCCAACACGCAAGTACACTTGGATGGATTCCTAGAGAAGTTAGAGGAAATAATTGCAAGATCTGCCAAGGAAGAAAAAAATCAAGAAAAAGATAAAGCAAGCAAAAACATGAACCATTCCCCATCGGAAGTGTATGTGGCCAATTCCAATAAACCAGACAACTTCCCCTCCTTAGAAAGAATAGAGAGGCTAATTGCACAATCAGAAAAGGAACCTACCCCTCAAAGAAAGGAAAGGGCAAGAGAACGGATAAGCCAGCCTCTTCAGGAAGCCCATGTGCCTCCTCAAGAAGCTTATCTTCCCCCCCAAAAGGCAGATGAACCTCCCTCGAAAGCTCACGTACCTCCACAGGTTACCTACATTCCTTCTCAGGGAGCGTATGAGCCTGCTCGGAAGAGTAATAGAATAAGTAATCCTCCCCAAGAAGCTTGTGCTCCAGCCATTTACGAGAGCAAGGAGAGAGCCAACGATAGAACAAGCCCTCCTTCCCAGGTTGCTTATGTGCCCAATTCTACGGAGCCAGACACTTCTTCTTCTATGAATCGGTTTGCACCAGACTTCCTACGAGAGATTCAAGAAGACAAATGGGATAACGAAAGCGAGGTCGCCCCTCCTTTTGAACTTGTGGACGATGCACACGACCAATTCCCACAAGACATCCCATCTATTTACGGGGAACATGAGAGTACTCAGTCTCACGAGAGATTGGACTTTGAGTCTAATTCCATACAAGAGCTACCCCACTTCACAGGCCCATGGGAAGCAAAGTCCACATGTATGAGAGCACCCACAGTCATGGTAAGGAACGACGACTCAGTCATACCAAGGAACATGGAGGTAGTAACAAACACCAAGGTGCAACGCGATCTCACTTTGGAAGAACTGCCTGAGGATAGACCAAACGCGCGGAAATATGCAGCCAGTCGAGTCATTGAAGTTGCAAAACCTCGTTCCCGGGCAGGATCCCATAGGACAGTGCCAGAAATTCCCTTGGATAAGATAGGAGATATGTGTGAAGGTGAAGAAGGGAACACCTATCTTCCCATCACCTACCAGGAGTACACCACCAAGGCAATTTTGGACTCAGGTGCAGGAGTTGCAATTGCCACCACCTCCTTATGGAAGCGTTGGGGCAAGCCAGCACTCAGGCCAACGAGGATGAAATTGCAGATGGCCGATGGTCATATTGAGAGACCCTTAGGATTGCTAGAAGGAATAACTCTCACCACTTGTGGTGTTGAGTTTGAGCATAGCTTTGCTATATGTGACTTCAGCAAAAATCATGCCTATGAGATGATTTTGGGAAGACCATTTATGCGACAGTTGCAAGTGGTACAGGATTGGGGGACCAATTCCTTGTACCTGCAACACTTAGGTGTTACGACCAAAGTCAATCTCAAAGATTACTCTCATAGGGATGTACCTCCTATCCAGTGGAATCCCATCCATAGAGCCAAAGATGATACGGAATTTGTGCATTCCATAGGGTCAGGATCCTCTTGGATGCATGAAGACACCCACTTATGGATGTGCAAAGTAGCAGTAGAGGAAGAGAAGAGAGAAAAGGCCAGAGAAATAGGTGCAAAAGAGACACATAGAGCAATTCAAGACCCAGCCTATGCACCTGTAGTTTTTCCTGATGAGGAATTCGAACCCCATGGCTGGGCAGAAATTTTAGCAACAATGGATGTAGCCATCAATGAAGAACAATGGACACCTCACTGTGATGAGGATGGCTATGACATTTCAGTCTTCTCCATAGAGCCAATCATGGGAGAGGCAGTTCTAGAAGAATGCGAACCTAGCCCTGATGCATTTGAGGATGCAAGTGATTCCGATCTCGAGTCTATCATTATGGACCCACCATTTGCATCAGATAAAGAATACTTCCATGAAGTAGAATTTCAACCCCAGAGGCATGGAGAGCTTACAAATGATGTAAGATTAGCAACACATGTGAGCCCAAAGGAAGAAGGAAAGAAACGAAAGAAGAGAGAAGTCTCACCAGAAGAGGAAGAATCTTTGTTTGAGGTCCCAGAAAATTTTAAGAAGTATGAGATAGATGACAGGAGAGTTATGATTAGAATGCCTAAACGAGAGGCACAATAAGGAGAGGCCTATGATAACAAAGAAACCACCAAGAAAATAGTAGTGGCCCTAGAAGAAGGAGAGGAGAGATGCACGTACATAGGCCATGACCTAACAGAGGAAGAAGAGCATGCGTTAATTGCCTTGCTAAGAGAATACAGAGATGTATTCGCTTGGAGTTACAAGGACTTGAAAGGTGTTGACCCTGACATATGCTCACACACTATCCCCATGACTTCAGACGCTAAACCCTCTAAGCAAAAGCCTTATACATATAACGATAATTATGCTGCTAAGATCAAAGAAGAGATAGATAGACTGGTTGAAGCTGGATTTATCTACGAAATTGAGCACACTGAATGGGTATCACCCATCGTAGTGGTGCCCAAGAAGAATGGCAAACTGCGCGTGTGCATTAACTTGAAGAAGGTTAATGCAGCCACTATTCGAGATAACTATCCGCTTCCCATCACAGAACATCTCTTAGAAAGAGTGGCAGGCAAGGAAGTGTACAGCTTCCTTGATGGATTTTTGGGTTACAATCAAGTAGCCATAGCTCCGGAGGATCAGCATAAGACAGCCTTTGCCACAGAATGGGGCATTTTTGCCTTTAGAGTAATGCCATTTGGGCTTACCAATGCACCAACTACCTTCCAGAGGCTGATGTGCCATGTGTTTAAGGAGTTCCTGAGGAAGAGTTTAGAAGTCTATGTTGATGATCTTTGTGCTCATTCCAATATTAGACAAACCCATATTCCTGAACCCAGACAAATCTTTGACAAATGTAGAGAATATCAAGTCTGCTTGAACCCAGAAAAGTGCGTTTTTATGGTCAGGCAAGGCAAGATTCTAGGACACATAGTGTCAAAGAATGGCATATCTACCGACGAAGAAAAAGAGCTACCTAGGCCAAAGAATGTCAAGGAAGTACAAGCTTTCATGGGGCACTGTGGTTATTACCGACGATTTATACACATGTATGCTGTCATTGCAAAGCCCATGTACGGACTTCTGACAAACTTTGAGTGGACGGATGAATGTGAGAATTCCTTCCAGGAGCTTAAACGAAGATTGTGTTCAGCACCAATCTTGACCACACCAGATTGGAATAAGCCATTCCATGTTCATGTTGATGCATCCAATTATGCTATTGGATGTGTGCTTGCACAACCTACTGGTGAAGGTAATATGGATCTTCCAATTGCCTATGCCAGTAGACAATTGAATGCGGCTGAACGGAATTACACCACTACAGAGCGAGAAGGATTAGGCATGGTATATGCAATTAAGAAATTTAGACACTATTTGCTTGCAAATAAGTTTAAATTTTTTACTGATCATCAGGCATTGTTATATCTCGTAAACAAGCCATGCAATACAGGAAGATTAGTAAGATGGTTTCTCTTGCTAATGGAATATGATTTTGAGGTTGTGGTAAGGAAAGGGAGGACCCATGTGAGAGCTGATCATCTTTCTAGGCTCACATCGGGAGAAGCCCCACAAGGAGTATCAGATGACCTTCCTGATGCTTACTTGTTTAATTTGGAAGTGGTGCCGCAGTGGGCTAAGCCATTAGTACCAGTATTGACATACGGGCCTAACCATCCAGTGGTAAACACACGGAATAGGCAGGTTGTAAAAGCCCAAAAGTACCACATCATGGCCGGAAGTATGTACAAGCACACAGATCAAGGGATCTTGGCTTGCTGCGTAGAAGAGGATGAGTACGCTAAATGGTTGCAATTAGCACATGTAGGTGCGTTAGAGCAACACCATTCAAAGCAACGAACGTTACAGACCCTAAGGAGACTCGGAGTACATTGGCCAACTATGGAAGCTGATGTCCAAAAGTTGTGCAAGGAATGCCCAATCTGTTGCACTAAACCACCAGTGGAACATGCCACTCTTTATCAAGTATCCATTGTGCCAGATTGGAGTGAACCTCTAGTATCATTCTTGAGGACAAACACATTCCCTCCAGACATGACTCTGGCTAGGAAAAGGAGTTTAGAACAAGAAGCCTTGGATTACTCACTCATTGGTGATAATCTATATAAGCGCGGTAAAGATGGTTACCTGAGGTTATGTGTCCATGAAAGTGAATATCTCAAGATCTTGGAAACCGCTCACCAAGGTGTAGCAGGAGGACACTTTGGACCAGATCGGGTGATCAAGGCAATTCTATTTGCGGGTTTCTGGTGGCCTACCCTTCACATGGATGCACATACCTATGTGAAACGGTGTGATGTCTGTCAAAGGACTCAGTATCCTATACGCAAAGATGAGATGCCACTGAAACCTATGATGGGTGGACGTGCATTCTCTAAGTGGGGAATAGACTTCATAGGTCCTATTAATCCCCCAGCTAAGGGTTCTCATGCGGAATACATCATTGTGGCAACAAATTATCTCACCAAGTGGGTAGAGGTAAAGGCTACGACAAAGAACGATGCTCAAACAACTGCCAAATTCTTGTTTGAGAATGTATTCACAATATACGGGCTACCTATAGAGCTTGTAAGTGATAGAGGCACTCATTTCTTGAATGAAGTGATTGAAAATCTACTCCAGGAATTCTTGGTAATACACAAGAAGTCTGCCCCTTATCACCCTCAAGCTAATGGACAAGCTGAGAGCACTAATAAGATCCTATGCAATGTACTGACGAAATTAGTGAACACTAAACGCTCTGACTGGGACAAACAGCTACACCATGCTGTTTGGGCATATCGAGTTGCCTACAAAACGGTACTCCAAGCCACCCCCTTTCAGATGGTATTTGGCCAAAACGCTGTGCTACCCTTGGACTTCTTGATCCCTACATTGAGAGTAGCACAAGAGTATGAATGGACAGGTCATGAGCTCTCCTCTCGGATCTTTGACCTTGAACGATTAGGAGAAACAAGACTGAGAGCCGCCGCAGGAATATATGCAGCCAAGAAGAGACAGAAAGCATATTTCGATGCCCATGTGAAGGATAAAGGCTTGAAAGCAGGAGATCTAGTCTTAGTCTATACACTAAAACAACACGCGAGGAAGCTAGAAAAGAGAGGCTACGGACCTATGATCATCAATAGGATCTCCACAAGTGGAGCAGTACAATTGGCCACATTAGAGGGTGATGTTCTCCCAAATTATATTAGCGGTTGGAGAGTCAAGTTGTATCAGGAACCCCTCACGGAGGAAATGCTCAGCCGACTCAACACTGCTAAGAAACGCAAAGAGGAAGAAAAGCGAGTTCGAGAAGAAGCTCAAGCAGAAGCTTTAGAACGCATCAGAAGGATGAAATTACGAAGGCAAGGTAGAGAGCAGCCTAGGACAAATGACTATGCAGATCAAGGATATCATATGGCAATGTGTGCAGTCGCAGGAACCAGCTCACATAGGATAACTGATCGACGTCCTTTCATAACCCTAGATATAGGACAAGGAAAGAGTGCAAGGAACGTAAGAGCCTTGATTGACTCAGGTGCAGGCACTAGTGCTGTTAGAGTGTCTTACTGTCAAGAGTTACAGTTAACTGTCAATCCTGTAGAAGCATATCTCATAGGGTTGGGAGGCGTGGAAACCCCTTGCATGGGCGAGGTGGAACTTCCCCTCTACATTCATGATGAGGAAATGACTGTTAAAGTATTGGTGTGTCAAGATGAGGATCTCACTGAGCCTCTTGTCTTGGGTCAAGATTGGATCTATGACCAAGCAGTCAATCTAAACCTAAGAAGTGGACTTCTCCAGGTTTGGGTCAATCATAGTCGAGTTACAGTAGAATTAGACAATGGAGCACTCAAGGAACTAGGAAAGGCACAGACTCCTGGTCCTTCCAGGGGTACACATGAAGATGACCATGCTGTTCTTGTTCAAAACCCTGTGTTGCAGAGGAATGATATTTGCAAAAAAGGAGTCAGGGATGCAACGGAACTCCCTTCTTTTCCAAAGGCCAGAAGGAGGCAGCAACCAAAGGTGGATCACAGGCAGAAGAAGCAGAGTACTACCTATGTCCGAGATCAACAGTACCTGCGCAGCGGAGCAGAATGTCCCAGAAAATAAACCAGGTGTGGGTGCGGAAAGGCGAACAACCGGTTGCACCACCGTCAACTACACGGGCAAAGCCTCTTATTAGTAACCAACAACACGACGCTAATAAGAAGTCTTCCAGAAATTCTTCTGCTAAAGTAAAATCTATTTGGGTGCCCAAGAAGTCGATGGAGGCAAGCCCACAATCAAGACAAACTTGGGTGCCTAAGGCTTGCTTGAGGGCACAAGTAGTTACGCCAAGGCCACAACCTATGCAGCATAACCCAACTACGAGTACAACCAGTATTCACTCGTTCTCAACACTTAGGAACACACCAAGAACCAAGAGCACGCATGTAATCACTTATAAATGGGTCCCTAAAAGGCCCCATTCCCAAACCGCGACACCGAGACAGCTCTCTAGAGTCTCTACGAAACCGAAAGCAAAGCCCATCCACTGTAGTTGGCAGCCTAAGACCTGTAATAAACCCCCGACCCCAATTTGTAAATTCACCCCCACTTACTAACGGCATTAGTCTCCTAGGAATACACAAACATTAACTACACACACTGTCTTCGTGCACTTACTAACCACTAACTCACCATCTACCTCATGTTAATGTTGTAACGGGGACAACAACGGATTTATTCTGTCCATTACGATGTTAACACATGATTCTATATTCTCACAGAATCAGAAGGCAAGAAGTAAAATGGCAGAAGCGACAGGTTCGGGCTCACAAGTAGGGATACTTACTGCAGGAATTGATGTGGATAGTCTACCTGTGGATGTGCCCCCGACTGAACGACCAGTGGAGATGCAGCACCTTCAGCAAATCCCGGTGCCAGATCCACCTACAGGGATCACGGAAAGAGTCCATGCCAATTCTCATTGGTTCAATGGCATGCCAGGTCCATTAGGAGAGGCCAAGTATATCTGGGAGTCTAAGTGCGAGTATGACAGATCATGGGTGCGATTCCAATTTTTCTCCAAGGAGTTCGAGACTTTACAGAACACCGAGGATCTCCAGACCATATGGCAACGAGCAGGGTTGGCAGAATATTTTGAAGCCCCACTACCTAAACCCGATCTCCTCCGATGTTACTATTTGGTCTCCACATTACAAGCTAATGACGATAAGGACAAACCCGGATCATTTGTTCTCCCCTCATTGCTGGGAAACAACGAGTTGAAGAGGTTTGAACTTACTGTGGAGTTGGTAAGCGACGCTTTGAATATGCATGGCACGCATGTACCCTCTGAAAAGGATGCTCTCGTTCCCACTAACATGAAGGATAGGAAGCTATCGAAGCTTAAAGACATGGCAGCACTCACCCCAAATGTGTCCATCCCTCTCCGCATGTGCATGCAACATTTCACCTTTCCCGGCCAAGACCGATTCACACAACCACACAAGAAGATCTGGTTCGCTCTCTACTTAGCGGAAGCAGGTGCGTTACCCATTAAGCTACCAGTATGGATTATAGATCAGTTGTATGAAGCAAACAAACGGGCTTCTAGGAAATTAGTGGTGAACGGATGCTGTGCAATCACACGCATTATTTACCGATGCCTAGCATATGATGTCCCCATTGAACGTGCCTTAACTTGGGCACAATTACAAATGTTTAAAAGGCTCAAGACGTCCACACATCAATCCAAGTGCATGAGGGGTGCGATTCCTTGTGTCCAGACAAGGGAATTCCTGACTACTCCTGAGGCATCACCACTAAGAGAGGCCACTGTACCTCCCTTTACCATTAGGATACCCAGGTCGGAATCTGACACTACGACACAAGCTACCCCATCGGCTCCTCCTGTTCCACCTGAATTCGAATTTGCTGCCACTGGAGACGCTGAAGGACTGGACCCCCAGGATTTCGAAGCATTCCTACAAAGCACACAATTCTCTGATGTGGAGTTTTATTGAGAGGCAGAGGAGCAGGGCACATCCTCACGAAGAAGAAGAAAGTCTACAGACGGTCGACATGTACATTGGAGTGACGCTCAGCAAAGTCAACAACAGGGACACCCGGAAGAAGAAGAAGCGTATGAAGAAGAGACCACTGAAGCCCCAGCCTATACAGCAGAACTCCGAAGGTTGTATCCATTAGGGAAAAAAATGAACCCTGCATGGGCCTTTTGGATTAAGGAGTGATTAGTGATGGACCAATGAGAGGAGCGTGGTGGACACAGTCTATAGCCTATAAATCACTAGGCTGAAGGGGGATGAGGGGACAGGATTCCCCTATGTTCAGGTTTTGCCTCTAGAGAGAGAAAGGAATCTCGTAACTTACCTGGGCCCAAAAATTCAAAATTTTCAAAAAGTTATAAAACTCATCATAACACCATTTAATGGTCCCCCAACCACTTTTTAGGATCAAAAGTGCTATTTTTGGGTTCTAAATCAAAATCCGTGCATGAACTGAAGTGAAAAAAGTGACTTTTTCAAAAATAACTCAAAATGCAACTTTCTCCCTCCAAAACCTCCCATTTTCATACCCAGGTCCCAAAAAGTCATCTCTTTCCACTACTTTCTCTCCCTAGCACACCATTGCAGCTCCTGCATCTCCATTTCTTTCTCTATGCATCATCTTCTTTGAATTCCTACTGTCATTTCCATAGCCTGATCTCCAATGGAGAAACCTAAATCTCATAGACGTCCAAAAGATGAGGTTATCGCGATAAAATGTCACAATATCAAGGCTCCAGAAGGATTTTGGTTAGGACAGGAGTTCTGCAAAGGTGCATGGGTGTACATGCAACCCTCTGGTGTTGGTCCTCACCGTGTGAGAGATCGTGGAAACTTGGATCTTCATTGGAAAGGGAAGTTACTAGGCTTCAAAAAGCTCAAAAATGGTGAAACTGTTGCCATTGTACAACATGTGTTCACAATGTCAACCATGAAATTGGAAAACTCAAACAAAATGAGATATCCTATCAACTGTAAGTATTACTCATTGACTTTTGTCCAAATTTCAGAATATACCTAGCTAAGTTGTGTATTTTTTTGTTGTAGACATATTTCCTTCTACCTTGGTGGAAGAACAACCACTTCATAGTCTTACAGGTACTTTCCAAGCATTGCATGCAGATGTTGGGTCGATAGTCTTTCCACAAGCCCGTCCTGCTCAGCTATTATGTGAGAGAGTTTTCTTTTACACACATACATATGTTGTACCCTCTTCATCAAATGATTTTGGCAAGTTAGAGATGATTAAGGTAGATTCTCTCTTAAAGCTTGAGTGGCCGCAACCTGATGTATGGACATTAACATCTTTGAAGCATAAGATGGTGATGGACATACACAACTCTTTGAAATTTACAAGAGTTTCAAGATCTATAGGATTACATTGGTGTGTTCCTGTTCATTGTTTTGTACATTTATTTCAGATATTCACAATTCTAGAGACGTCAACAATGTTCATGTTAAAAGATATCACGTATGAGCAGGTAGAGTGTTTGCTAGGTGAAAAATGGGGACTTGTAGAAGGATGCACCAAAGGGGATAGATACATTTGTAAAATTGGTGCAAGAGGCATAGGATTTCGATACTTGAAACATCGTACTTCATTGTACATTAGATTCTATTATGATCGTTGGATGTGTAAACTTGGTGAATGGATACCATTACAAAGTTCTGAGGGTGTTTTAATTTCATTTGAAATTAAGATAAATCTACCCAACAATGAAATGGAAGTTATTTCAGTAAATCATCATTGGACTCTTGCCAACGTGAGAGAACATCTAGTAATCATGGGATTTGAGGATCTGGATCAATCAAAGTTCAGAATACAAGGGCATAAGGTAAGTAGCATATGGTATTTCTTCTTTTGTTTATACAAATTCTTACACTCAAATATGTTCATTTAAAGTTTTCTATTTGTCTGCAGATTGGTAAGAGGTTGGAGGATAAAATTAAAGTCCTCCTTGAATGGAGTGTGGATGGAACTCAACTTTCATTGTCATAGCTCAAGGACTATTTGAGTGCTACAGTGTACACACACCTATGTTCCATTTATAATCCTACATCTGCAACAATGTATTTAACATGCAAGACATGTAGCATGTAAAATTTTTTGATCTCAATATGATGTACAGTTTGCCAAATCTTTGGTTTTTCCAATGGCAATTTATTATAATTTTAAAGTTCTGAGAATTTTTTTTTTCTATTGTGTTGTCGTGTATCTTATTCTGGTTAATGATTCTGTTCAATCTTTTTATGAGCAAAAGTTTTTTTTCTGAGAGTTCTGTGCATGATTGTTTTATTTGAAGGTATCAGTTTTAGTTTTAAAATGGGTCCCACTCACTTTAAAATTTTGAAACTACTATAAAAGCAACACTTATTCTCTCATTTCTCACTTTTGCAACCAAGAAGAGCTACAATCACTAGCAGAGTACGCACACAAGCTAGCATCACGCGCAATGGCTGCCGCATCCTCCAGTACCCTGCAACTCAAACGTCCACGTGAACTCTTCAATGAGTTCTTGGAATCAACTGAGTTCAAAGGTCAGAACCACTTGTATGACCTACTGTCTAGGGTCCCTGATCTAGACAAAACAATTCAACTGAACTCTGATGTGCTCAAGGAAATCATAGAGTTCCTTGAGTACTACATCTTGCGTTTTTCTATAGAAATACCGCCTTATGAGGGTAAATGGGTTCCATGTGACCTTCTACTCTACATACATAGAGGCGATGAAGCCTTCATGAAGTGCCTTAAGCGCTTCATGGCAATTGCGGAAACTGCTGGGCACTTACTAGATGACTCTGTGCCATTAGTAAAAAAACTTAACAAAAAGAAGAGGATGGGTACAAAGTACCTATCCTACACTGCAACAACATATTTTATTATTAATGAGGAGTCGGAACCTACACCTGTTGAGCTCCCCAACCTTGCCACTGGGGGTTTTGTTAAGGAGAAGAATGAGCCTCAACCAGAGGCCATAAATTTTTCCAAAGAAAGCATTACAATCCACCAAGAATTCCCTGGTGGTGTTGAGGATAAACTACATGTGCAATCAAGCATGGAGGAGGCCCCCCCTTCAAATCTCAACCCCTCTGAGCCCACATTACCAGAGGTGGAACTTGAATATCTCTCCTGCATCGTTGTGGATGGAGAGGAATTTATTTTACTCCATGACATTGAGAAGGCATTCGGTCTACGTCTAGATGAATGCTTGAGTATTTTCTCCACAATGTCAGATGTTCCACTTGACAACACATCTGACATACTTGAAAAGAAGTCCATCCCACTTGGGATTCTGTGGCAGACACCATATCAATGGTGTGTGCTGATATTTTAAATGATGACAACAATTCTACTACAGAGGAGGAGTTCAGTGCAGCACAGGAGAGGATACTGAAGCAAAAAATTCCTACATCCCATGTAGCAGAGCAGAGTGGCATGGCCCACTCTAGCATTGATCTTGATGCCCCTGGAAGAGGGGACGAAGAAGACAAGCTTCATGATGTAAGTGGTAATTGAATTAAATAAATTGATAATTTTAAGTTAACATTGTAAGAGCTTGAATTCTCATTTGTTCTTAACAGGAAGCAATTGAGCTCGACAAGTTCGCAGCAAGGTCTGGTGGGGATCGAGCTTCTCGTGGGAGTGGTGCATCCTTGGCAAACTACATCGAAAAGTTGCCAAAGGATGATTTTGTTATCATACACAAAGACTACAGTCCCGATGGGCACTTCATCACTTGGTGCTTGAAGGCCCTTAGCAAGATTTTGTGTTTATGTACAATTACCCAAGGCACTAATTGTGTCATTTTGGTTAGGAAATCCTTAGTTGTAACTACTTTAGGACTTAATTTTAGAGGGAAAGTATTAGGGCAAATAGGTATCGCCATGAGTCTTGGAATGCAAGACCCCCATGTAATATCAAGATCTGTATTGACTTACCAGCTGCCTCAATCTCTCCAAAGGAGAAAGAAAGTTGTGGAGAAATTGAAGGCAGCTGAGAAATGATGTAATGTCTTGATAATACAAGCTTTTTTTTTCATCATTTGTCTAGTTCTGTTTATGAATGTGCTAAAAAATTGAACTTATCTTCTCTCCACAAATTGTATCTAATTGGGGGTCTTTGTATTTTGCTTTGGTCCTCTGTATGATTATATGCTTAAAAAAGGCCAAAAAAGCCCCAGCCACAGAAACGCGGGAAACAACCCTGCAAAATTTTTGCAGGGTTGTTTCCCGCGTTTCTGTGGCTGGGGCTTTTTTGGCCTTATGTAGTGTTTTTAGGTGCTACAATACATAGGAAACTATGTAATTTCAGATTTTCAATTGGTTTTGGTATTATCAGGACTAGAAGTTTTCAGTAGGGTATAAACTCAGCCTTTAGTAGCTAAAGATCTCAATTCCTATAGGGTATAACCTCTTAATACCTAGACCCTTGCATCTCTACCATATGTCTTATGCTTACCAAAGACCAAATATTGCAAAAAAAAACCCCAGCCACAGAAACGCGGGATTCAGCCCTGCAAAAATTTTGCAGGGCTGAATCCCGCGTTTCTGTGGCTGGGGGTTTTTTGGTGTTAAAAAGACATGTTGCACACCACTATGTAGAAAAGGAACATATCTAGTCATAAAACAATAGGCAAGTGCATGCATGTTTAACTGAATCCATATATAACTGACTGAAAGAGAGAGAGAGAGAGTGAGAGAGAAAAAAGAGACAAAGAATATAAGTCAAAACAAAATTTTCTATTATCCATTGTATTACATCGCAAAGTAGCCTATCATAGGGTATAATATACACATCATGGGTTATTTCCTCTAATTCTTCTTGCTAGCTGAATGTCCTTCGGTTGTATGGTTACTCTCTTGGCATGGATAGCACAGAGGTTAGAGTCCTCAAGCATGGAGATGAGGTAGGCCTCAGCTGCCTCTTGAAGTGCTTCAAGTGCTATCCCTTGTATTCTTAGACCTGTTTGGTAGCTTTGTAGTTCCTCTTTCACTACCCTTGCAAAAGCTCTTCGTGGTATGAGTAGTTCAACAGACTTTTGGTAGTGTCGTATCTCTGCAAAAGCCCTGTAGTGCTTCCTTCGTCTTTGTGGAGCTCTTGGGTTGGGAGGTATGTTTGGCTGGCGTTGAGGTCGACGTCGAGGTTGATAGTTTTTTTTTCTCCGATGTACACGATGTGAGGGCCCAGCTTCATCTTGCACATTTTGTTGTTGATGTGGTTGTTGACTTTGCTCTCTTTCCTCCTCTGTTGGTATTTGCCCTTGTCCTTGTGGAAGTGTCTTACCTCCATGTGTCACCCTATGGCTCGTTGGTATTTGCATATCATTCCATGGTGGTTGATTGTTGCTTTCCTCATATGGGGATGACTCTTCGTCGCTCTCTGGTACACTCCTTCTGATCAACTTCTGTTTGGGTCTTGATTTGATGGGTGTCCTTGTTGGTGGCTCATCATCTGAAATGGCCTCTGATCGTCCTTGAGTATAATAATCTTGTCTATTGGAAACTTCATTTTCTCGCACTGAATTGCTCCCAGGTGGTGTGCCATTGTGTGACACAGGCACAGATGTGCTCTGGAAACCACTTCGAGGCCTTTGGGGGGGTTGCAACCATGGTGGGCGTTGTGTCCCTAGATGAGGGCTAGGAAAGAAGACGCGATCTTTCCTTGCAGTTTGCTTGGTGCGTGCCATTCTCTTGAGTTGCAAAAAGTGTGAAATGAAGTGAGTTCTCTCTATTTATAGAGTTTTTTAAAAAACTGTTTGTTCACACTAGAACGGACAAAACCTGTTTAAAACCATACAGAATATTATATATTAAATAATAACACATTGAAATCAAGATTACAATAATCATATGTATTACCACATAATGGGAAATAGCGAATTCACTTTACTTCCAAGCTGAGCCTTCTCGTTGTCTCCTTGCACGCCACTGAGCATGATGAAGAGGACCTAACGATGACTTCCATTTCTCACTGGCAATGTTGTGTTGCATCTTTCTTGCAAGTTTTGCCAATTTTGAATCCCTAAGTCGTTCCACAAAAAACTTTCTCGAGAATGTAGTGCGGTAAAACCAATTAAACATCTCCTCCATGTAGTTTGATTGCATTGGGCCACCACCATGTCGGGTGTTTTTGAAGTAGACACCCCTCGCTTTGTAGTGTGACTTTTCCATTCCTTGGGTACTGAAAATCTCTAATGACCCATATCGATGCATGAAAAAAGCTCCATGTGCAAACAAAATATGCTAAAAATTGTTAAGTACATTGGAAAAAGGTAAGTGCAATGAACACTTGTAGAAGAAGATTACACTTACAATGTAGTGTGTTATATTGCTCTCTCCCCAACATTGAATGAAACACTTGGTGAACTCCACTAATGTTTCTTGAAACATTTGACGTTGAATAGCACTAGACCTAGTCAGACCCATTAAGCCTACAACCTTATCAAAGCTCGACCAAACTTTCTTTCTCTTATTACAAAGATCAACTTGAGAGTCATTGTCTGTTGTGATCATGCATAGGTCTTTCCACAGCTCATAACGTTCATTATTTTGAGTGCTAGTACCTCTTCTAAAAAAATGTCTTGCTTTATTCCCTGTCATTGACACTTGTTGCAAGCTATCTTGAGATTCTCCAACTTTCTTAACAACTAGGGTTACATTTCCACCATGACAACCAATTGAATTAAGAAGTTCCTCCAATTTCTTTATAGCTTGAATAGATTTATCAACTGGCTTCATGGCAAATGCGTATTCTATATGGAGCTTCAATAGTCTATCAAAAATTCTCATGAAGGCATGCAAGGTGCAAAAGTGGACATTGACTAAAGGGAATGGAATAATGGGATTCCAATCCTTATCTGACATGTCACGATTAGGTGTACCTAACATGGGACACCTCATTAAAGGTGTATCCCATTCAGCAGATGGAGTTGCATCTGTGTCATCAACTAAATCATCTATGTTGTTTTGTTTTCTCTTTGTTCGTTTATAACCTCGTGTACAATATGGACAAGGATAGAGAGTAGATGCACCTTGTTTGCACCCTAACATGCATTTGATAGTCTTTAAGTCTCCACCTAAGTGCCACTCTACTTCAAAATCACCAAGGCTTTCTACATTGATTTTGGCACCATGAATTTGAGAAGTTATCACCTCTGTGATCCATGGGATCCTATTGAAAATCCATGTAAGAACATCATTGGATTCTTTAGGTACTTCAATAGCACCTAACCACCATATATCTTTCTCTGATTGGACACTATATGTAAAGTGATGGGTAGATTCTTCACTATCATCAATAATAGCATGGGCCATAGCTTCGTTCATGAGTGTCACACTAAGTCTCTCCATACGGCGTCCCTTTATGATTTGACATTCGTCTAGCTTCAATACAAACTTGAGTTTGGAACCACAATCTACATCAAATAACAAACATTATATTATTAAAAATACTATGAATGTCATTATCAAAACAATGGATATACCTTGAAGTGTGGATTTGTAAAATTTAACCATTTCCTTTTGGAGCCTCTCCAAATTGACAAATATGTTGTTGTACTTTGTGTAGATGAATCCCTGTCTAGATGTGTTTTTCAACTCTTTCTTTGATGTAGATGAATGATAAATGGATGCAGGCATAACATCTTCTATATGCAGGTAATTGCCAAGAGTATTGGCTACATCCTCATTGGTTATCTTCTTCCTCACAGATACCTTGTAAGGGCATGGAAAAATGCTCTGGAAAATACCTTTGTTTTGTAGAGCCTCCTTCAAAAGATTGTATAATGCAGTGTACGCTCTAGTACTAACACCTGCTTCATCACATACCATCTGTACCTCACTAGGACTAATAATATCTTCTAAGTTGCCTGCAAAATCTTTAATCACTTGGGTTTTGATGTGATTTCCTATTGGTGACTCCAAGATCATAAGCACATGTTTGTTGCTAAGACAAGAATTCAGAAACTTCAATTGATCCTCCATTGTTGAGGAAGCACTCGCATCTTCAACAAATGACCTGCACAATAAGAATCTCAATCTAAAAGTCTTTTAACATAACTAAACAAAGGAAATACATACCTAAGTGCGTAAACACGTCGCTTCCGTGCTCCACCACCAGTTGAAAGAGCTTGAAAGGATGATAATGGTCGTTTCCTAAATCTCATCCCAAGTGGAGTCTCTTTTAGTTGTGTAAGATTGGCTTTCAACTTTGTAATTGTGCTCTCCTTTTCTTCCACATCTTGTTTGAGACTATTATTGTGCTCATCCAAAGATTTGATAGCACTTTCTAAAGTGTGTATAGCACTCTCTAAACTGTGTATCTTGAAATGGTTGTGATGACATTGTTGCATCCAATAATTTGCTATAGATGTAGAATGGTTAGACAATCGCTTGCAATAGCCTAGGAGTCCATCTTCACCGGAACCAAGGAATTGTAGAAATGTGGAGATAGTATGGAATCTAGGATGAACATTAGCCATTGGATCCAAGGGATACAAAGCACCATGGACCCAAAGATCAATATTCTTCTCTCCAGTTGCACGTCGTGCATTTTGAGAATCTATGTCATTGCTACCTCTAGTTGTTGGTGCAAATTCTGTAGGAACACAAACATGTACACTCTTTGAGTGAGGAGCACGCGCTGGTGCTGGTGTCATGTTCGTAATACATGTGAGCACCATGATGTTCCAAAACTCCAGCACCGAATGGGAAGAAGCACACAGATGGCTGGAATGGCTAGTACAGTAGCTATGTGCAAGAAAAAAAGTGTGTTTTGGTATGTGGATAGGTCAAAATGACTTTTTTCAGTATGTTAGAGGGAAAATGAGTTTTTTTTCAAAAATTCATGTTTTGGGGCAACCAAAGTTACGAGTTTGATGATGTGGCACTTAACTTTTGGAGGGATTTTGAAAAGTATGTTTTTTAAGTATTTTTTATAAAAATAAGTCTAAAAAAATTAAGTTCTGACATATACATAAAAGTATGGGCCATTTTGAATAAAGAATAGCTGAAAAAGAGACTTTTTCAGAAAACTCATTTTTTTATTCATAAAGATGGACGGATTTGATGAGGTGGAAAGTGGTTTTTCTCTCTCTCTATGTGCAGAAGAGAGAGAAGGTCCTAGCTCAGCCTAAAAAAAAGCCTACTTCAGCCTACCAAAAAGTGCTCTATTAAATGCACTTGTCCCCTTAACAAAGTACAAGATTAAGCTTAATCCCTAAAAATTAGGAATCCTTACAAGGCCCATGCAGGGTTCACTTTTTTTCCTAATGCAGATTATGGAAAGAGTGCGATCGCAGCAACTACTCACTGAACAGAGCAGCAGAGTACTTATGACTCAGTTGTTGGAAGAAGCGGGAGTTGACTCAGAGTACAGGGAAGGTCTCTTATTGATGGCAGAAACATATGGAGTAGTAGAAGCAGTTCGCATTGCCATTCAGAGGCCTCCAGTTCAATATGACCCACGGAGGTTCCAGACATGACCTCGCTCAGGTAAGAATATCCAAATTCCCATTACAGTTGCAGAAGAGCCAACTACTACACCTGAGACTATCAAGACAACCTCCCAAACAGCTAGCCAACAGCACCCAGCCACCCATGAGGAGTCCACCGAACCACTACCACCCACTCCCCCACCATCACCTCCTAGAAGAGAAACAGTGGAAACCACATCGACTGCTCAACCCACTGACCCCACCTTCATCTTCCGTACTCCCATCTCTAGTGCCACCCTATTCTCTACCACTGATAACCCGATCTTTGAAGCAAACCCCATCACTACACAATCCACCGAACCCTTCCTAGAGCCTGCCCTAGGGCAACCATCCCCAATGCCCTCAGCCATGGGTCATCCTGACCCTAGATCCACATTCATGGGCTTCCCTGCTACCACGCAACCCTTTCAGCCCTTCTCAAATTTACGACCCCAACCCCCGACATCCCTCTCTCCATTTCTACAATCCCTCCATGACCTCTTCGCTAGGGCTTTTCAACCAGGCTCTCAACCATTCCTTGCCTTTTCCGCTCCCCACCCCACTTCGCATCTATTCACCACTTCCACACACACACCACCTACCATCCCAATGTATATGGTAGACCCCACACTCACACCCACTCCTGAAGGTATGGACATTTCACCACCCACGGCACCTCCACCCACGGTTTCACCTCCTCCCATTCCCCCTCCACCAATTTCACCCACACACACAACTTCCGTAGACACATCATTCACTGTCTCCCTTCCCCAATTCCCTTCCCATGCATCTCCCACGGTAAACACCACCCATTCATCTATAGGAAATGCATTGGACACCATGTTGGCTTGTATATCAAATTTAAGAACAGATTACATTCAGCTCCAGCAACAAAACGAACGCCTGCACGAGCACTCAGAGACACTACAGCACCGCCTTGCGGCACTAGAAGAGGAGAACGCTCGCCTCCACACACAGATCCAAACCCTCCAAGAAGCCCATAACATATTGGAGGTACAGTTACAGAACGTAGATCAGGAAGCAGTGCAGGTGGTAGAAGGTCACCTACGAACACAGCTGGAACGCAACTCAAAACTTCAGCGAAATATGGCACTACTCAAACGCCATCTTGCGGCTGCTCAGGAAGAGAATCGACACCTACAAATACAAAATCAAGAGAACCTGGAGGCAGCTATTGAGAGCACACCGGGGGCACCCATCAGCCCATCCAAGTTTCAAGCAGTGACCCCGATAATATCAAGATTATATTGGAAGATTATGCCATGCTGCTCGAAGCACATGATAAGCTATCGGAGGAGCTGGGACAACTGAAGCAGGAACACCAATAAGGATCAACAGCAGCCCCTCCAACCACCTCCTCTGTGGCTTCACTTCTCACAGACGCAGAGGCCATAAAAGATCTCCAGAAACAGGTCACTGAATTGCAAACACGCCTACTACAATATGAGAGACCATCTTCCCCTCCAGAGGCTCCCACGGACGAAGAAGTTGTGCAAATTCCTGTGGAACAAACGTTTGACGAAGAATACGATCCGCAACCATTCCCAGGAGGCCAACAAACAGAAGAAGCGCAGGACACATTCGAGGCACCACGGCCCCCATGGTTACGTCAAGTGGAGGAAATCGGGAGTTCGCACGAAGAGCGCACCGTAGTGCAAAATCAGGCCATGAGAGTCATCGAGGAAACTGTGTTACAATCAGCTTACTTTAAGAACCTGTCATCAAGACGCCCGATTCTCTCATCTGAACTCCAATACAGGCCGTATTATATTATTTTGGCTGATTATAATGCAGAAATACAAAGAGTCACGGGTCAGATTCCTACCTTTGCGACCCAGTTTCAACCCGAAGACCTTCCTCCAGAGGTGCAAAAAGGCAAAATTCGTCAACCAACATGGCGGCAGAAAGTTCTAGAGACATATCCAGAAATGCTACACACATGGAACAACGCGCCTTTGCACCTCCTGTACAATCCATGCTACGGTCCAGTCCCCCGCCGCAAGTCGTGGAAGGCATTCAATATCAAGGTACAGAACAACGCGCAATGCAAGGAATGGCTGAACTACCCGTACATTGCGCCACCACAAGGACCACCATCGGTAGCATATATGATGGGGACCATTCGCCACTGGATGCCACGCTTGAAGCCCATGCAAGATGTAGCAGCGCAAATGATGCTTAAAATCTTAGATATGATGCAAGTAGTCCTGAAGACCTTTAGAAATGCAGCCGCACCACAGGTACGTCTCCCGAGGTTTAGCAATGGAAATTACGACTTGGTGTATGACATGAGCACCACCCCCAGTATTCGTGTGGCTTACGCTTGGCATGCACGCATCAAATACCTCCCTGCCTGCTACAAACAGACCTTCGAAGAAATGTTCAGATCAGGTTTCTGGGAGTATCACTCGGAGATTTTCGCACCAAAGCCAACACATCTGCTCCAACTGTTTGCTTGTGAACAAGCAATGTATTCAGAGTACTACACCACCCCGCAACCAGAGACCCCTGGTGCAATAAATTGGGATGCATTGGAAGCGGATCTAGCAAGAGGCTTAAGGATAGGAGAACATGAACTGGCCACCAATGTCATCCAATATTACATCGACCACCCGAGAGAACAAAGGTCTGTCAGGGGCGACAGACGCTAGGAAGGGGGGAGTGTTGGCATACAAAGCAACAGAGGAGTCATGCACAATACGGCAACAAGGCCAGATCATTTTTTCCATGGATTATGTACAACTCAAGTGATTTTAATCACTACACAAACATTGTAAATCCCGTTTTTGGTAGATTAGACTCCATTTTGTGCAAGCCGAGGAGTCCTCGAGCTTGAGGAGTATTAGAAGTACCATCGTACCAATTTTCATAATTTTTAGACTTCGTTTGAGCCCTCAAATAAGCCCGGGAACCTAATTTTTAACTAGGCCGGACACTAGGTCTGGACAGGGCCAAAACTAGTCAAAAAACTATAAAAAGAGCTAGAGAGCTCATTTTTGGGGTTAGATTGTAATTGAAACAAACTTGTAAGAGCTTTTGAAAGTAATCTAAAGAACTCCATTGATTCTCCCTCTTTGTCTTGTCGTGTGTGCGCGTGTGTGTGTATGTATGTGCATGCTTGTGTGCTTCTCACTCACGCACTTGTGCTGCCACTTGCTCGAGGTCTTCATACCATCCTCACGTCTTCCCGGATTGACATTAAAGGAGGTGCTACTCATCATTGAGCTACAACGTGCAATCCAATATGGGTCCTTTGGACAATGCATGAACTGTGATAAAACTCCCACTGCATAACTAAGATCAGGTCTTGTTAGTGTAGCATAAATCAAACTACCCACAAGAGATTGATACTTCCTCATATCTTTGTATTCTGCACCATCATATTTACTGAGCTTGTGATTAACTTCAAGTGGAGTTGAAGCTTCTCTACAATTTTCCATATCAAACTTCTTCAATAGATTCAGAAGATACCTTTCTTGTGATACATATATGACATGATCTGTATAAGTGACTTCCATTCCTAGAAAGTATGATAATTTTCCTAGATCATTGATCTTGAATTCTTTTTCAAGTAATATCTTTACCTCCTTGATTCCTTCATCTGAAGTACCTGTGATTATAATGTCATCTTCATAAATACAAATGTAGATTGTACCTTCCTCTGTTGTTTTGATGAGTAGACTTGGATCTGCTTTTGAACTTTGATATCCAAGGTCATTGAGATACTTCACCAATCTATAGTTCCATGCTCTTGGAGCTTGCTTCAATCCATACAATGCTCTTCTCAACCTGCAAACAAAATTTGGATACCTGGAATGTATAAACCCTTGAGGTTGTTCCATGTATACCTCATCTGATATGTATCCATTCAAGAATGCATTCTTTATATCCAATTGACTCAAAGTCCATCCTTTTGAAGCTGCAATATCAATGATTGTCCTTATAGTTGACATCTTAGCTACATGACTGAATGTCTCATCATAATCTATGCCAGAGGTTTGGGCATAGCCTTTCACCACTAGCCTAGCTTTGTATCTGGCTATACTTCCATCTGCAAGCTTCTTCACTTTATAAACCCATTTATTTCCAATTACTTTCTTACCATTTGGTTTGGGAACAAGTTCCCATGTCTTGTTCTCCTCCAGTGCATTGAACTCTTCCTTCATTGCTTCTTGCATAGTAGATTTTGAATCATCAATGACTTGCACAACCACATCTCCGATCCCCACAACGTCACACTGGTAAGAGTCACCAAGTCTCGCAGTACCAAGAGACTTTGCTACATAATTAGAGAACCATTCTTTGTGTGGTGTGACATGGAAAGAAGCATCAGAATCTAACAGCCATGTGTGGGAAAGAGAATCAGCCATAAGAGCCTCACTTGGTATAATACTATCAAGTGTCAGCACATCAACATCATTTAAAATAGCATTAATTTCTTGAATCTTCAAAGTCAAACTAGAGGGTGCAGGTAACTGTTTAACATGCCCATCAACATTATATCATTTACCTTTAGTATTCTTTAATGCACAACAATCTTTCTTCATATGTCCTTTCTTATGACAATAATGGCATTCTACATCCCTCTTCCTTGATTTACTTCTACTCTTATTCCCTTGACCATTCTTTTCCTTGTTCTTTCTCCTGCCACGTTTTTTAATCTTTGGTAAGAATCACGAAGCATCTCCACTCTGAGTGCCAACCATAGATTTTCTATGAATCTCCTCACTCAAGAGTGCTCCACGTCATCATAAACGAGTTTACCACCAGGTGCACTATTGCTAATAGCTGTGCAAAATGTATCCCATGATGATGGCAGGGTGCATAGCAGCAATACTGCTTTCATTTCATTATCCATATCCATTTTCTTAGCCTCTAATTGGGAGAATATAGCATCAAACTCATTTAGATGAGCAGTAACACTATCTGTGTCCATGCGGATGTCATAAAATTTTCTCATCAAATACACTTTATTTGATGCCATTTCTTTTTCATATGTATTGCATAACTCCTTCCAAAGCTCCTCTACACTTTCATAGTCTAATAGTATAAAGTAGACATTATGTTCTAGGTGCAAGCAAATGGTAGACCTGGCCATTTCATCTAGCTCATCCCAATCATCTTCATCCATGTCAGCAAGCTTCTTTGAAAGCCCATTTACTAGCTTCCCTTGCCTCCTTTGAATCAGCACATCTTTAATCTGATTCTTCCATAGAGCAAAGTTTGTGCCATCAAATTTTTGGATCTCAAAATAGTCTTTGCCCTAAAAGTTATAGCTCCTCCTCGAAACACTAGTGTTAGACCTTGATCCACCAGATGTGCCTGAGACCTCTAATGCCATGATGATAGAGAACTGAATAGAATGATAATGGAGCTAGAAGAGTCCAAACACCAACGAATAAGTGTACCAAGGAGTAAATCGACCACTATGTAGTTGACTAAACCAAAAATCTAGAAAACTTTTTCCAGACCATCCTCTACAAAATGAGCATATGAACAGTGTCAAAATATCATAAAACTACAAGTACTCACATGTTTATCTGCATAGTGAATCACTGACTCTACTACATATAATCAGTTACCCAATAGAAGCCAACTAGGGTTATCGAGCACCTATGAACAACTATCATACATCTCCTATGGTGAGGCTGCGTAAATCTTCCACCTACATCAATGAAGAGACCCCGACATCAGGGTGTCTCCAAATAAGAAAACCTCACCACGACCCTCTTTATCAAACATAAAAGGGTCTATAAAAACGTAACCGCTATATCAATGACCACATGGACATACATAAGCGGTATCCACAGAGTGTACATGGTGTGTATGTGCTCAATATATGCAGTAAAATGACACTAAAAGGCTGAATGCATAGCCCAAAAACTAGCCAACAACACCTGCAAGTGTCTATGAACTCTCATGTTTTAGGCTCAAAATCTTGCATAAATTTGCAGTGGCTGCTCCCACCAAAATTGAAGAACCTTTCAAGAAACATGTAGTTTTATGAGTATGGATGAAAATACAGCCCCAAAGGTTGATATTTATTGTCCGAGAAGTACAAAGAACACTCTTCTTGATGTTCTTGAACTTCTGTGAAGAGAAATCTGTGCAAAAATACTCCAAAATGGCTCCAAAAGGCATCCTAAAAATGCTTCAAAGATAGGCTTTGAAAGCAAAGAATGAAGCTTTTAGGAACCAAAACATGTTCAAGGTAATGTTAACCTTAGTCTTTCCTCTTCTTCAGACACCACAAGAGTGTAGCTTAGTGGCAAGAGATTGCCATGGTTAAGCGAGTTCTAGGGGGAACAGTACTAGGATGGGTGACCTCCCAAGAAGTACCAGGAACCTCTATCTTTCTTGACCGTTGAGGTCCTCCCTCACGCATAGCCAACGGTGCCTAGCGGAGACACACTTCTATCCAAACTGATAAATGCCCAGTCAGCAATGGTTCCACCTTCAACTAAGCATCACTGATTCATGCTCCATGAGCCAAACCTAGGATCAAGCTCTCTCTCGCTTTCTCCCTTTTCTTTTCTTTTTCCTCATTTTTTTTTTAACAATGTCACCAAAAAAGAAGAAAGATATTAGTACGAATTAAATAATTTACATATGTCAAATGTGTCTCATGTGCCTCGGATTCTCAAATGTGTCTATGCACGGCCATGTGATGTGGCCTTATATTAATGCATACTCTGGAAATGCATGACCTGAATGGTGCAAAAGATAGGGTTGTGCAAGGAGCACATGGTTTTCGCATGTCGAGGCTTCTGATGTTACTTGCAGACTTGATGTGATCTTTGTTTGGAGGTATCCATTGGATGGTCGAATGACAACTGATCATTCCTCCGTATATAGGGATCCACTTGAAAACAATGTTTGGCCGCATAGAAATAACCTTTGGCTTCTTCATCTTTGAATGATTTCTTAAATTTTGTAGCGAGTGTGCTCGGCTCTTTGGTCCTGTGGGGGATGCTGGTGCTTTTGGCTTCCATACCCATATCCTTAAGGATTGTCTTCTTACTATTGCCGAAGAGGTGACTTGATCTTATTTTGATCTCTCTGCTTGGTTATGGCTCTTGTTTCTCCTTGCTTTCATTGTTGGGGATTTTTGTGTAAGTGAAAGCATAGGCTTTTGTGCATGTAAGAGTGGCTTGGGTACCCACATGCATAATTCTTGTTGTTGAGCTGCAGCTAATTCCTTAGGCACCCAAATCTATATGTCATGGTGGTTGTACTTCATCAATCTTTCTGGTACTCAAATCTAAAGTACTCTTTGAGATCGAGACCTTGGTTGTTCTACTACGTCTTGCCTTGGCTTTCTCTGCTACTTCTTCGGCGATGAGTTCAACTGCAATAGTGTGGTGGATTGATCTCCCTTTCATACCCAAATTCGCTTCATACTCGGAACTACTCTCTTCTTGAATTCTATTTGTCTATTTACTATAGCAATTGTCTTGTATGACTCTATTGGCCTCCGTGGGTGAACTACCATGGCTACATTCATCTTTGAAGAAGAAGAGAGATCCACTCGACTTTGAGCCTGTTCTACCATGATTGACTCCCTCTACATCATAGATCTTGTCAGGCCGCCGGAATATTATCCAGTAGATTAATTGTAATTAGGAAAAGACGCGCATTGAAAGAGTGTCATGAAAAATGTTGTAACGCTTTTCTGGTTAATAGAGCAGTGAGTGGAAGAGAACGACAGACGTGTTGTCGGACTGTTCTGTCTCGGCGATCGACTGAAGTTTCATTCTGTCACAAGCTTATCAAATTGTGGTGTCGCCTGTATTGTTAAGGTTCAGTATTGAAGTAACTAAGGTACTGCGTTAACATCTTATTGTGTTATTGGTGAAGTGCGAGTATAATAGTAATATTAAATGAACAGCATAAGTTTCTACGCATGTGGTTATGGTTATCGTTGGAAGTTGTTATGCGTGGGAAAGTGGTAGTTGAATCTATTGTAATTGTCAGAAGATAATGAAGTGACTGGGGAAAATACATAAAGCACCTCTATATTACAGACCCCAGACCATCCCAAGAACCCATGTACAGATCTGTTAACAATTTAGATTAACCATAAGATTAACACTGATGTCGGCCATGGGGCATGGAGTAGCCAGTCGGTGCATAGACTAGGATTTGAGAAAGAATCCTATGATATATGCTTGTAACGCATTCTAGAGAATCGTACCCGAAGTAGAAAAGGGATCAGCATCCCTGGAAAGTTCCTAGCGCATTGGGAACACCTCCGGTTGGTAGTGGTGACGGATAATCTTTGGAAGGAAAGCGAGAAATATGGGTTGGTGGGGTGCCACCTTAGCATTTCCTTGTGCAAGGATTACAGGGTATACGAGAAGTGCAACCAACCCCATCCGCGAAAAGTAAGGTTGGCGAAGTAAGCACTAGTTTCGGTGAAAGAGTGGAAATTTCCGATAGCAGTTTGTGTAATTTCGATGGTACTTCGGATAATTCCGGGGTCGGTTTGCAGAATTTCAGTGATAGCTCTACTTTGGGTTCTGATTTTGAGGAGACTAGTGTATTGTTGGATGAAAGTTTTGGTGAAAAGTTCACTTTAGACAGCAACAACACCAACAACAATAGCAACAACAACATCATCAGCAACAACAACAACAACAACAACAAAAGCAACAACAGTAGCAGGCCATACCACCACAACCAATACCTACTGGAGTTACGTATAAAAAATTTGAAGGATTTCTCAGTGATGATCCTGATGCCCATGTGTGAACTTTTGAAATCAATTATGTTGTACTCAACTATCCAGCGGATCCGGTATATAAGGATATAGTGTTCCGATCTACTCTGGTCAATGAAGTTGCCCGATGGTTAACTGAATATGAGATTAATCACTTCGATCAATATGACGATGTTAAGGATGCCTTGTTACAACGTTTTCAATTGAAGAAAAATGCGATTGAGATCTTTGACTATCTGCAAAATAATAGACAGGAACCACATTAGAATGTGCACGAGTATGCAACTTTATTTCCTACTCATCTATGGCCAATGGATTAGACCCTCAACTCAAACAAGTAATGATTATACGATGTGTGGGTGGTATGACCTTGGATGCAGTAATAGCCATGGCATTAAAGTTGAAACATAAAGTGGGAGGGTTCGCTGAAGATCTGGACTGGTTGAAGGCATCCAAGGGTACAAGCAAGGATCCATTGAAATAGGTGTATTGCACAAAATGTAAGAACCCGGGACACACTACTTCTGCATGTGAACTAAACCAAATGTATTGTGCTATTTGTAATACGGCGAGTCACTCTACCGAAACGTATCCACATAATGCTAAAGTACATACTAGGCCAACTATAAATGCTATAATACAAGATCAGGGACAACAACCTACCCACTATGTACCACCCCATTTGAGGAATACTTCTTACCAAAGTTATAAAACCTACAGGGGACCACGAGCAAACAACTTCGGCCAGACCCGATGGCACTCCGATCAACCGAGTGAAGGCATATCTCTTCCACCACCAAGATGCCATTTTTGTGGCAAGATTCGACATATCCATAGATATTGCAAAGAGGCATCCAATTATGATAAAGGAAGAAAAGAACGACAGCATCCAATGGCCAACATGGTATATATTTCAACAGTAGATACCCAAGCAGTAGCAATTCAAACACGGTCCAGCAAGAAGTTACAGCCGACTGCTGAGATTTTTGAGTCTGGCATTCAAGAACAATAGAGAGTTTTTACCAAAGCTAGTATGTGGGCTAGTCAAGAACCAACTATTTTTCCCCGATCCCATATCTGTGGTCCAGTAGACAGTACCGATCTACCATCGGAAGAACCGAGTTTAGTGAAAGTGTCACTGGAGAGTCCACCGAATTCGATATCGGGTACGTCCAATTTTGACTCTATGTGGAATATTCTATCACAGGCATCTATTACAATACCATTGGGGCAACTGTTAGCCTTAGTTCCGGTGTACGACAACAATTCCAGCAACAAATTAGTCCAGGATCTTCGTGTACACCTGGTACGGCAACTATCAGTCCAAAAATTGATTCTACGGTGGACCATGCTGTTCCTTTAATTACGGTATGGTATAAGAACCACAAGATTACTCAAGTGTTAATTGATGGAGGCTCGAGTGTGAATATTGCTACAGTTGCCCTTTCTAAATGATTAGGATGGACTTAGATTGAACCTGTTTAGTTTTTTGTGAGAATGGCGGATCAATCTAGGGTCCATCCAGTGGGTTTGGTACGTGATATACCCATTACTCTTCAGGGGGCAGTGTTCAAAATGAATTTTTTTATCCTAGAATTACCTAACTCAAGTTTGGATTACAACTTACTGTTCGGGAGGCTCTGGCTAAAACAAGCCAAAGTGTTGGAGGACTGGACTGCACACGAAGTTATTTTCAAAAGTAATCATCTGAAATATGTAGTACCCTTGGATGAGATGAAGCCTTCTGACCTTCATGCTCGACCTTATGTAGTCGAACTTGTGCATATGCTGGATGGACTTTTAGATAATGAAGAAGAAGCTTTTCTCAATACTAACCAGGATCTACTAGCCCTGGGTAGAGTCGACTTACAAGCGGTTGCAGATAATTGGAATCCAATCGTTTGTACGATAGTTCCGATTACCGAAGAAGTGGACCCAATTTTGGATCAAGTTTTGAATGCCCAAAATTTAAACCACTTATTCTAGTCACCTGAGGATATATCCATGTCACGATACTTTTATGTACTGAAAGATCAGCTCATCACCTGCAAACTGGGAAATGAGGGTACATTGCGATCGGTCAAGCTTAAGGCTGGGTTACTGGAAACTTTTCAAAATGATCTACTATAGTTGTTGATAGAGTTTCAAGATGTCTTCGCATGGGATTATCGGGATATGAAAGGGTTGGACCCTCGCATCTATCAACACCGTGTGATGTTGAAACTGAATGCGCATCCAATCAAACAACCCAGTTATCGCATGAACCCCAATTATGCTACTCAAGTGAAAGCTGAATTGGTCATTTGTTGAAAGTAGGTTTCATCGTCCCCATTGAGCATGCAGAATGGATTTTGCCTATCGTCATTGTCCCAAAGAAAAATAACTAGTTGTGTATCTGTGTGGATTATTCCGGAAATGTATTCCTTTTTGGATGGTTATAGTGGCTATAATCAAGTGCACATGGCTGAAATGGATATACCAAAAACTACGTTTATTACAAACTGGGGTATATATGCATGTACGATAATGTGGTTTGGTCTCCGTAATGCTCCTAGTACCTTCCAACATTGTATGCAGGAAAATTTTCCCCCCTACTTAACCACCTTTATGTAGGTGTATCTAGATGTTTTTTCGTTATCTGGTGACGCATCGACATACCTCTATCACTTACGGTGCTGCTTCTCTAAGTGTCGAGAGTTTCGATTGTGCTTAAATCCCAACAAGTCGGTCTTTTCAGTTTCCTGTGGCAAGTTGCTTGGTCATATTATTTCATAGCAAGGCATTCATGTGGACCCAGATAAAGTGCAAGTGTTGAAAGCTTTTGCCCCTACGACCCCAAAAGAAGTTATGTGATTCCTTAGACAAATATGCTGGCATGGACAGCATCTTCGATGGCTCGCACATTTAGCTATACCCATGAACGATTGATTACTAGCAATAATCGACAGTTCGTATGGACTGAGGAGTGCCATATCACCTTTGATCGACTGAAAATACTTTTAACCCAGGCTCCTATACTGCAAGCACCAAATTGGCAGCTTTCGTTCCATGTCTTTATGGATGCATTGGACAGTGCAATTGGTGGTGTGCTCATGCAACAACAGGATAAGTGGTTCTGCCCTATTTATTATGCTAGTCGATGATTAGCTGCTGCTGAACAGAATTATTCCGTCACTGAGCGCGAATGCCTAGGTTTGGTTTATTCGGTGAAGAAATTCTGACATTATTTATTGGGACGACCATTTACCTTTCATGTGGACCATGCAGCTGTAGTTTATCTTGTCTGCCAGCAACATTTAGGGGGTTGATTAGCCAAATGGGTGCTATTGCTGCAAGAATTTTATCATGAGGTTGTGCATCATCCGGGGTTAGCACATGCGCTGGCTGATTCCAGTGAACTTCCCGATGGAATTGATGACACTACCCCTACTATCTATGCGACTGATTTGGTCCAGAATGATTGTCAGGAGCTCCCAGTGGCACCTTCATATTATGATACTCTTATGATCTCGACTTGATTCCAGTGAGCTTCCCGATGGAATTGATGATACTACCCCTTCTATCTACGCGAGTGATTTGGTCCAGGATGATTGTCAAGAGCTCCGAATGGCACCTTCGTATTATGATACTCTTATGATCTTTCTCACAAGTGGAAGCTACCCAAATAATACCTCTACTTCTGCTCGCCATAAACTAGCGATGTATAGTCAATGGTTTCGGATCATTGTAGGACAGCTGTATTACATGGATCCATCTGGTGCACTCTTACATTGTATCCCTCCCCATGAAGTTCCTTCGGTTATTGACATGGCCCATTTTACTTCTTCCGGTGGTCATTTTTTTATCGACCTTACTTACCGGAAAATTCTACACAGTGGCTTATGGTGGCCCACTCTGTAGTGTGATATTGTTGCTTATGTCAAATAGTGTGATGCTTGCCAATGATTGTGTTGCAGAGCTAAAGGAAGCACAAAGTAGAGAAAAAGACGGGCCCCAAAATTTTTCCGACTTGGACATCATATTTTTGTATCATAATCATTCTTGTAATATATTTCCCGTTGTAAAGGCACTAGAGGAGTCCTCTAGATGCATACCCGCAGAAGATTAGAGATTTACCCATGTAAAATAGTAGGAAATTAGTCTTTTAGTGAACAAAGTGCCGGTCTCTTGTGTGAAAGGACCATTTTTAGGGCACTAGTATATAAGTCAAATGTGACTCTTTGTAAAGAACTTTTTGCCATTGTGAGAATAGAGAGGACAGAAATTCGAATTTGTGTCTTCTTCTTCGTGAGCTTGTATGCATGTGTATTGCTTGGAAAGAGTGCTTGTGAGTGTTGTCTATCCATGAAAGTGTTTATTTGCTGTAGGTAAGGTGTGTGCGAAGTGTAGGAAGTGCTGAAGTGTAGGAAGGTATTTCCCGCGACTCAGTATTTTGCTCATAACTTGAAGTAGGAGCGTCAGAATTGAGTGAAACCACTGCCATTGGATGCGTCTTCTCGAGAGCTTCAAAACGCATATGCTATTCGCTATATTTGGAGCTCGGAGCTAGGAGAAAAGTCCAAAATACTGACGGCTGCTGCACCAAGTATCGTTTCGCCATTGACCAACAGTTGAAGCTTGTTTGGATAAGTCTTTGCCTCATTTACACTCTTTGAGTAGTTCATTTGCATTGATCATTACATGATTGCATGTCCTCATACACTCGGCTAGGTTTGTATACTCTTTGGATTGATAATTAAAAGCGTGTATCCCCACTATATGCACTTGAGAGGGGATTGAGGTATAGTCTCTTTCTCCGCAAGTCCCTAAGTTGGTACTTAGGTCAACACACTTTTTGGCGCCGTTGCCGGGGAGTGACGAATCAAACCAAGGCATTCGTGTGATGGTAAGTAGCTTTTTTGCATTGAAGTAAGTGGAGGAGTGGAAATTTTCTCTTCTTTGGTAAGTCATTTTCAGCCGCACTTGCTACTTCTCATTCTTGGAGTGTGTGTAGTGAGTTGTTAGTTTAGGGAAGTGAGTGGAGTGAGTAGAGTAAGAGTAGTGAAAGAGTAGGTCAAGTCCGAAGAGTAGGAGTTAGTCTTTATTCAGTAGAAATTTTCCTTTTTTTTTAAGATAGGAAAAGCCAAGTATAAAAGCCAAAAAATTGCTATTTGAAAATCACTTGTTTCTGAGCAAGTATCGTGGAGAACCACTGTCGAGTATCGTGAGCCGAGTCTGAGCATTGGGAGCTGTGCGAAGCTAGATTGGGTTATTAAGGAGTTGTGGGAGAACATCTAAGGTAAGCACAGAGTTCCTTTCCTTTTCCTTATCATCTAAATGAAACATTTCAGAGCTAAACGATCTGCGTCAGGTATCGTCTAGAATTTTCAGGGATTAAAAGGTGTGTTTTGGTTGTTACAAAAAGAGGGGAGAGGGTAGGAGAGCTAGTACAACAAATTTATTGAAGCAAAATTTAAAAAATCTCTTTCAAAATTTGTCAAAGGGTCAAGTATTGTTTTGCTCCCGCGGTCGAGTATCGCGATACTTCACAAGTATCGTGACCTCCTGTGGTTGAGTATCGCGATATTTCCCTCTGATCGTGTATCATTTGGTACCGATCGCGATACTTGAGAAGTATCGTGTATCGTGTATCGTTTCGGTCAAAGATCGGTATCGTTTGGCCCAGAGATCGTTTTGATCAAAGATCGCGATACTTGAGCCAGATCGAGTATCTTTTGGTCTTTACCGATCGTGATACTTGATCAGTGTCGTGTATCATTTCAATCCAAGTATCGTGTATCGCTTGGCAAAGATCGCGATACCGGTCAAAGGTCGTGTATCGTTAGGGGCAAGTATCGCTTCGGTTAGGTATCGTGTATCGTCACTTTTGTCGATCGTGTATCGTTTGGTTCAGCGATCGCGATACCTAACAAGTATCGTGTATCGTTTTGCCAGCGATCGTCTGCGAAAGATCGTTTTTTTTTAGGTATCGTTTTGTGAGAGATCGTGTATCGTTTGGTGGAAGTATCGTGTATCGTTTGTGTTCAAGTATCGGATATCGTTTGGGATCAAATATCGTGTATCGTTTTATCCCGAGTATCAAGTATAGTTTTCATCAGGCATCGTGTATCGTCTGGTCTTCAGAGATCGCGATACTTGATCAGTGTCGTGTATCGTAGGATCACAAGTATCGTGTATCGTTCTGATCCAAATATCGAGTATCGTTTGTGCCAAAGATCGTTTTGTTCAAAGATCAAGATATTCACTAGCGATCGTGTATCGCCTGTGCCCAAATATCGTGTATCGTTCTGATCCAAATATCGAGTATCGTTTGAGCCCAAAGATCGTGTATCGTGGAATCTGGAGTCAAGTATCGTGATCTGGAAAAAAATTCTTTTTCAGTCAATTCCTAGCCAAGTCTTCTAGAAATTCTGACCTTGAGTGAAGAGTGCCAAAGGCTTGCAAGGACTGATCAGAGTTGTTAGGTGGATGAACCTGAGATCCGGAAGAACCCTAGGAAGCCGAAGAAGTGTAATCTCTTCTGTAGGTAGTGTAGCAGAGCAAAGTAACCGTTCACATTATTCAGAGACCTCCAGTGAGTCAGAGGAAGAAATTCCCATGGCTTCAGAGGACATGCAGAACACAGTACCCATGATTGGCATGATGTCGATCATTGAGGGAGAGTACAGGACCTCCTTGGAGTACGTGAACACCAACCAGAATTTGGATGTTCTAAACAGATCAGTGGCCAGGTTAAAGAAAGCGTCGGAGGCTTACATAGTGCCTAGACCAACAGTCAAGTACGTAGGAGGATTTTACATGGACAAAAGAGATATCCAATATGTTGTCACAGAACACCCAGAAAACATTAATGAAATTGGTGAAGAAAATAATGCTTCAAACTTAAATGGAGGAGGGAATGAAGAGCAAGTAACTACACCTAGAGGGAGATCTACGGTTGCTAGGATATGGAGAGGAGACCTGATTCCCCAAGATGACACCTTAATGGATGTATATTTGATCAATGGGATAGAGCATCTTCTTAGAGCACATTCTTCAATTTGGGAAGCTGCTCCTAATCCAGTCACCATCTATGAGTTACAAGATCCTGATTTCTCCACCATCATCACATATCTGGATAAGAATCAGAGAAGATATTGGCCCTTAATAGAAGCGGAAAGAGCTGAGTTGAAATATCAGAATATCCCAGTGTTTCCCCCTAGGGACCAAGCCACTACTTCAAGAAATCCACTTGGAACATCACATAATGATTCATACCAACAGTCGGGCCAAACACAACAAACACAACAAACTCAAATCCCAGTCAGACCACCTGTGCAGTTCGCAATGCCTGCAAATAACCCTAATTACCGACCTCAACCAACTATTGACCCAAGACATGGAATTCATGCTCTAGTCAGACCGCCAATAGTAAGAGGACCAGGCATACCAATAGGAAGACCAATTTTCCCAGTAATGCCTAGACCACCCAAAGCAGGAAGACGATTAAGGCCAATTCAAGTGGCCAAATGCATGAGAAATCACTATGATGGCTCTAGTGAACCTTACAATCATATAGCGGAATTTAAACAAGTGATCAGAGCCGAACAGGTAGAAGATTTTTTGATTCAATATGAGTCCTTTGGCCTTACTTTGTCAGACACAGCGTTATCATGGTTTCAACCATTGGACCCTAATACTTTTCAAAACATGGAGCAAGTATACCAAGAAATGATTGAGGAATTCACTAAGTCAGGAATTAAAAACAACTCTTCATCATTGATCCATAGCTTTAAACAAGCCCCTACTGAATCAGTGAGATTGGCTGCAAGAAGATTCAAGCAGTATGTGGACAGATGCCCAGTAGAAGAGAGACCTACCCAAAATAAAATGGTGTCATTATTTTTGGAAGGATTGTTGAACGGATCTTTGAGATCATTGGTATATGTAAAGAGAGTTCAGACTTTGCAAGAATGCATGAAGGAATGCATAGATCTAGAAGACAACCTAGCAGAGGACCTGAAAATACCTCAAGGAAGATTGAAAAGTGAAGATTCGGCCAGTAGCACTTCAATCCCTAAAAACAATGTTGAGGAAATAGCCGATTTGGTAGCAAAGAAGTTGAACGTTCAAGGACAGAGGAATACCCCAATAACCCTATAAGAGTACCCATGCTCAGAAGATGTATGCAGTGCGGAGGAGATCATCCTTCTCACTTGTGTACTAGGGGAGTAGTCCCACCACCTGCTTATGCTTATAATAGATCCCCTGTCCCAGGATCTCTACAATATTGCAGTATAGAGCAAAAATATACAAATCACAGTACAGAAAATTGCCCTTACAATAGGCAAGCGAGACCAGCACAGCCATACATGAGACCTTATGGATACCCTCAGAGAGATCAGGGAGGTGAAGCCTCTAGATATCCTACTTATCAGCCACAGGCACCAGTGCCACGACCATATGCATATCAAGGATACACCCAACCACAACCTGTACTAGGACAACAACCGCCCCATCCTCATAACGTTGTCCCAGTCAAGATTGCTCAACCTGAAGAAAACCTAGAGAGAGCAATAGTCCCAGCCACACCTTTGGTTGGTAATGAACCATATGACTCATCTTACGACCATAGTCAAGGAGCATATCCCAATTATGAAAGCTCAATGATGGAATATGGACAACTGTATGAACCATATGCCTATGGCATGGAAGTGTCAGATAGTTCATATGGATATGAGTAGGACTATGTGTCATTAATGTACACAGCTCCTAGAGCAACCATACCACCCCGACCCATGAACAGACCGTCTGTACCCAGAGGACCATGTTATAGATGTGGAGGTGATCACTACATCAGAGAATGCACATTGCCAAACCCACCATCACCACAACGAGTCTGGGAAGGCTACTGTAGTGATTGTGGTAAGGAACACCTTTTCAGAGACTGCCCCAAGAATCCCAACAAGGTTACATCTAACGTGCAAATCAATGTAATAGAAGTAATTGAATCATCAGGGAGTGATAAAGAGTACACAGTACCATTGAAAGCAATAACGAGAGCTAAAGCTAGAGAGACCCGAGAAAAACCAACAGAACACAATCATAGCGACCTAGAGAGGAATACACCCACACCACAGAGAGTTGAAGACTCAGAAGAGCTGGAGAAAAGTATTGCAAGTAAAAGGTCCCAGAGATGGAAGCACCAAAGAGATAGGATAAAAGAAAAGAAGTTATTACAGAAGAAGGAAAAAGAGAAGAACGAACAGAATCCAAAAGAGGAACAGAAAAAAGAAGAAGAAATTAAAAATGAAAAGTACAAAAAAGAAGAGGTAGGATCAGTGTTAGCAGACCCTATGCCTGAAGAATTAACCATGTGGATTCAGGCATACAAGGCACGAATAAGAGCAGGACCTACCATAGAACAACATGAGAGAGAATATCCGAGAGGCGACTTAGAAAAAGAAAGACTGGAGATCTGCAAGAAATTGATAGAAGTTGCTCAACAGACCTTAGAAAAACCTGCATCGCCTTTACCCAATACCCGAATTTCTGAAGGAGAATTCCAAGAGTGTGTAAACTCTCATGAAAAGCCCGAAGTAAGTAGGACACAGAATGGCGAATGTAGTAGTGAGAGAAGGGAAGGATCCATAGTTCCCGAAGTAGAAGGAGAATGGACTAAAGATCTATGGGCACAAGTTCAAGAGGACAGATGGAAGAAAGTGGAAGGAATTGAACCACCCTTTGAAGAACTAGAAGCAGAAAACGAAATAGAGGGTTCAATACCTGAACTACATTCAGAGGAAATTTTACCGATGGATGCAAGTGACCAAGGAGAGGAAGATGTAAAGGAACTGCCCAATTACACAGGGGAGTACGAACACAATTCAGAATTGTATCGCATTCCCTCAATGAGGAAATGAGAAACGAACCCATCAGTCCAAACATCTGAGATCATACAACGCCTTAGAGAGATAAAAATCCCTTGTACCCTAACATTCGAAGAACTGTTAAAGGTAAAACCACATTTGAAGGAGAAATTATTCAATCAATGGGAAGTCAAGGAGGAAAAGAAAGAGATAGCAGACAAAGTAAACACGGTGAGAATTCCAGTGGATAAGGTAGGAGACTTTAGTGAGGGAGATGAAGGAAATACCTACCTTCCAATTACCTTTAGGGGTTATACGACCAAAGCCATCTTAGATTCGGGAGCTGGTGTTGGTATTGCTACCAAAGAAATTTGGGAGAAATGGGGAAAACCAGCGTTAAGACCAACACGCATGAAAATACAAATGGCAGACGGACATACAGAAAGACCCTTAGGATTGTTGGAACGAGTAGTTTTCACTACATGTGGAGTGGAATTCGAACACACTTTAGCAATATGTCACTTCGAAAGGCCAAGCAATTATGAAATGATCTTGGGAAGGCCTTTCCTGAGACAGTTAAAGGTCGTGCAAGATTGGGGAAAAGATGCGGTATACCTACAACACGCAGGAACCACCACTAGAATAAACCTACATACATACACTTATCAAGATGTTCCACCTCTACAATGGAATCAAATTCATAAGGAGGAAGACGATCAATCAATTCATAGTGTAGGTTCTAGTGATCAATCTTGGATGAACGAGGACACTCATCTATGGATATGCCAAGCTGCAAAGAAGGAAGAGGAGAGAAGAAAAGGATGGCAGCAGAAACAAGGAATAGCGAGGTTTGTACAAGATCCAGCTTACATGCCACAAGTCTTTTCGGATGAAGAATTTGAACCACACGGTTGGATGGAAATTTTAGCGACCCTCGATGTCTGTGTAAACGAAGAAGTAGTGACCATGAACGAATGTATCGATGAGGAGGGTTATGATGTTAGCCTGTATGTGGTAGTCCTTCAGGAGGCTGAAGAAGGAGAAGTGATCGAGAGAGACTGGAAGGAGGACTACGAGAGCATTGAAATGGAGCCCGAACCAATGGATCTAGGGAATAGTACCACCAACATAAATATCACAGCCAAAGAAAAACACCAGGAACTCACCCAGAAGGGGGAATTAGAATTTGAAAGAGAATCAGAAGATGAAGAAACTAAACCCCAAGATCAGTTTGAAGTGCCAGCTCACTTTAAAAAATATGAAGTGGAGGAGAGAAAAATCGCTATTCAAATGCCGAAAAGAGAAGCACAGCCTGGAATAGCTTATGATAATAAGGAACAAACCAAGAAGATAGTAGTAACTATAGAAGAAGGAGAAGAACGATGTACCTTCATAGGACAGGATGTCTCATTAGAGGAAGAACAAGAGTTAATTCGTCTCATAAGAGAATATCGGGATGTCTTTGCTTGGACCTATAAGGACTTGAAAGGAGTCGACCCTTCTATATGTGCGCATAGAATCCCCATGACATCCGAAGCCAAACCTTCTAAACAAAGACCATATACTTACAATGATGTGTATTCAGCCAAAATAAAGGAAGAAATAGACAAGTTACTAGATGATGGGTTCATATACGAGATTGAGCACACGGAATGGGTGTCACCTTTGGTGGTAGTACCGAAAAAGAATGGAAAGTTAAGAGTGTGCATCAATTTAAAGAAAGTAAATGCTGCGACCATAAGGGATAGTTATCCTTTACCAATCACAGATCATCTCTTGGAAAGAGTGGCAGGAAAGGAAGTCTATAGCTTTCTGGATGGCTTTTCAGGGTATAATCAGGTAGCTATTGCTCCTGAGGACCAACATCAAACAGCGTTCGCAACTGAATGGGGAGTATACGCCTTTAGAGTCATGCCTTTTGGTCTAACTAATGCCCCAGCCACCTTCCAAAGATTGATGTGTCATGTATTCAAAGAATTCCTAAGAAAAAGTATGGAGGTCTACGTGGATGATCTTTGTACTTATTCAGCTATACGATCAGAACATATCCCTAAGCTAGAAAAGATCTTTGCTAAATGTCGACAGTATCGAGTATGCCTTAACCCAGAGAAATGTGTCTTCATGGTTAGACAAGGGAAAATATTAGGACATATTGTCTCTAAAAATGGAATTTCAACTGATGAAGACAAAATCAAAGTAATTTTGGATTTACCAAGACCGAAGACTGCTAAAGAAGTTCAAGCATTTATGGGACATTGTGGATACTATCGAAGATTTATACATATGTACGCCATAATTGCTAGACCCCTTTATGCATTATTGACACAATTTAATTGGACCGAAGAATGTGAAAAAGCCTTCAACGAGTTAAAGAATCGATTGAGTTCAGCACCAATCCTTCGAATACCTAACTGGAATAAGCCGTTTCACATTCATGTGGATGCTTCCAAGTTTGCCATTGGTTGCATCTTAGCTCAGCCTGCAGATACGGGAAAACTAGACCACCCTATAGCCTATGCTAGTAGACAATTAAATCAAGCAGAACGCAATTATACTACCACGGAGAGAGAAGGCCTAGGGATGGTGTACGCAGTCAAAAAGTTCAGACATTACCTGTTGGCAAACAAATTCAAATTCTTCATTGATCATCAAGCCCTACTGTACCTAGTCAACAAGCCTTGTAATACAGGACGACTAGTACGATGGCTTTTATTGCTAATGGAATTTGATTTTGAGGTAGTGGTCAAGAAAGGAAATACCCACATAAGAGCAGATCACTTATCAAGAATGACCCATGGAGAACCGCCCATAGGAGTACCAGATGATCTGCCAGATACGTACCTTTTTAACCTGGAAGTATGTCCTCAATGGGCAGAAAAGTTGATCCCTATACTTACACATGGACCTAAAGATGGGATCACACCAAACCAAACCCAAGACCTCTAGAAGACTAAAAACCTTCACATCATTGCGGGAAGTTTGTAACACCAGGATTCAAGTGGATTATTGATGAGATGTGTGGAAGAAGAGGAACAAGAAATGTGGCTTCAGAAAGCACATGTAAACCAATGGAAAACTCATTTGAATGCAAATGGAACGTGGCAAACACTCAAGAGATTTGGCATATATTGGCCAACCATGCAAAGAGATGCACATAACTATGTATCAACCTGTCAAACCTGTCAAGAACAAATTCCAGATGAGAACTCTACCTTATGCTATTCTACAATAGCACCAAGATGGAGCATGCCACTGGTAAAGTTCTTGAAAACTCAAGAATACCTAGAAGGAGCTACTTTAGCAAGGAAACGTGCACTTGAAGAACAAAGTAAGGATTATGCCATTATAGGAAAACAACTTTTTAAACGAGGGAAAGATAACCAATTACGAATGTGCATTCACGAAGACGAATATCTTTCTGTTTTAGAGATGGCTCATACAGGAGCTACAGGAGGACACTTCTCTGCAGATAAAACAGCAAAAATGATCCTCTTTGCTGGAATGTGGTGGCCAACTCTACATCAAGATGCCATGACATATGTGCAACAATGTGATACTTGCCAACGAACCAAATATCCAATTAAGAGAGATGAAATGCCACTTAGACCCATGATGAGTGCCAGAGCTTTCACGAAATGGGGAATAGACTTCATAGGACCTATTAGCCCACCAGCGAAGGGATCCCATGCCGAATATGTAATTGTAGCCACAGACTACCTGACCAAATGGGTTGAAGCCAAAGCAACCAAGAGAAATGATGCAAGAACCACAGCCAAGTTTCTCTTTGAGAACATTTTCACTAGATTTGGACTACCAATAGAAATTGTGAGTGATAGAGGTACGCACTTTGTGAATGAAGTTATAGAAGCTTTATTGAATGAATTCTTGGTAATTCATAAGAAATCAGCTCCTTATCACCCACAAGCCAATGGACAAGCCGAAAGTTCGAATAAAATCTTGTGTACTGTTCTCACCAAAATTGTTAACGATGGTAGATCAGATTGGGATAAGCAATTACATCATGCTTTATGGGCATTTGGAGTAGCCTATAAAACCGCCATAGGCACTACTCCTTTTAACTTAGTGTATGGACAAAATGCTATTTTGCCAATTGATTTCTTAATTCCCACTCTGAGAGTAGCAACTACTTACGAGTGGACAGGACATGAGCTATCAGCTCAATTGGATCAAATAGAAAAGCTTCATGAAACTAGGTTACAAGCAGTAGCAGGTATTTATGCTGCTAAACGACGACAGAAAGCCTACTTTGATGCGCACATTAAGGACAAAAAATTGAAAGAAGGAGATTTAGTTTTGGTATACACCTTGAAACAGCACGCTAAGAAGTTGCAGAAGAGAGGATATGGTCCATTAATCATTAATCGTATATCTACAAGTGGAGCCATTAGCTTAGCAACCTTAGATGGAGATGTATTACCAAACTACATCAGTGGATGTAGAGTAAAAAAATATCTAGAACCATTGACCGAAGAAACAATGTCTCGATTAATCAAAGGCAAGAATAGACGCATAGAGGAGGAAAGGATACGAGAAGAAGCGAGACAGGAAGCCCTAGAACGAATAAAGAAACGGAAGGAATGGATGAGAGAGCGAGATGAAAGATATCGACTAGGAGAAGAACTCATCCCGATGGCTAATTTTAGAGCCACTCAAAACCTAGGATCGCAGAGAACGCAACCATATTTAAATTTGGGAGCAGGTAAGACGGAGTACCACTTGGTGGATGCTCTCATTGACACAGGAGCCGCTGTAAGCTGTATTAAGCTTTCTTTGACCCAAAAACTCAAGGAGGCAGTACGCCCATCGATGGCACAGTTGATAGGAATAGGAGGAACAATTACTCAATGCATAGGTGAGATCACCTTACCTCTGCATCTTGGCAACAACACTATGGAGCAAAAGCTATTAGTATGTCATGATCAAGATTTACTTGAAGAGGTAGTGTTAGGTCAAGACTGGATTTACGAATATGAGGTGACCGTTCAATTGGCTTTAGGATACATCTCAGCCAGGATAGGACATCGTGAAGTATTCAGTCTGCTAGACGAACGACCAATCAAATCTGTGAGCATAGAGCAAAAAGTTCACTCCAATGAACAAAGTCATGAATGTATGTTCACTAGCACTATAGAAACACCTTCGCCAAGTACTATATGTGCGGACACATTGAATTCTGCTTGCACATCATCTTCTAGCCTAGCAAGTCATGAGAGTGTCAATCTATCCGAAACCAACCTCAGTGAAGCACCATGCCAAAGAGAGACTAGTCCTCTGAGTAAATCAAAATCTGTACCTATTAAAATATACCCTATTCCATACTCTAACCAAGCGTGGATAAAGAAAGATCAAGTGGAGGAGTATCTTCGATGACAGAAGCAAAACCGACATCAGAACAAACAATCAAAGGAGAAACCAACTCAGTTGGAACAACGAAGTCATCGACGAACTGCTACAATATGGATTCCAAAGAAAGTAGTAGCCGCTCAACAGGATCGTTCGCAAATCTGGATTCCTAAGTCATGCGCTCCAAAGAAACTAAGCCGAAATGATGATCTCCAGCACAACAAGAACCAATATGGTCCACAGGCAAAACAGCCACAAAAAAAGAGTTACTGGAGAAAGAAGGAGTCTGTAATGGCAGCCCGAGCCATTCCGAGATTTACAAATCAGATAGAACAGACACTCAACAAGAAACAAGCCACATTCATCGGAATTAGGCAACGTACAACAACGCCCAACAAAATGAAGCAGATTTGGATACCTAAAGACAAAATAAACGACATACATCAACCAACTACTTCCAATTGCACACATATGGAGCCTTCGAGACCCAAAGTATGCATGATAGGGCCACATTACAAGGCCAAGCATTCGGCACATCTTTCTTCTATTTCAGGATAGTCAAGCACATTTTCCTCTTGGGAAATAGGAGAGCACTTGTACATACATTAAGAAAATTACTCCAAAAAAATAATAACCGCTTCGACTATATCCTAACTTTTCTGTTTTCCTTTTCAGATGAAAATATAAAAATACCTAAAAATGTGAAAAATCCAGGTATTACCTTTCTCACACACACAGGAAAGGGGCGACACCATTCACTCGGAGCAATATCGAGCTTCTCACAAACAAACAAAGAAGGATTTCTAATAATATATGGCAACTAATTCATGCTCTATATTGAGTGCAGATGGCATCTACTAGTTCCGAAGCTACACAACAGGAAGAGGTGCAGTTTCTTCCATTGGAATCAGTAACAAGAGCAAGAGGTCACTGGTTTCGGGATGACCAACCAGTGTCAGATCTCATCTTCCTGGCAACCATCAAAATTATGGATACAGATCACTATTTTCCAATCATGTCACAGGACTTCAAAACAATAATACAGGGATTACCTCATATTGAAGATGTATGGACACAGGCAGGCATAGGGGCATTTCTCAAGTTGCCAATCTATGTTCCTGATTTTCAGAGATGTGCACAAGTAATGAATACCATGCAACCTGCAGCTACAAAGATATCAGTTCCGGAAGCACGTGTATTGGATAAAGTCGGAACTTGGAAGACAATTCAATTCACACATGAGTTAATCAATAAAGCGTTTGGATGGAATCAAGCAGGAATCACCAACGTCAAAGAGGAATGTCATGACCCTAAGAAAAGGTCCTTCCTGGAGATTAACAGAATAGACATTGAAGATGTTGTTCGTCTTGTGCACCAGCATTTCTGTTTCCCAAGCATGCACAGGTATACCGCTCCACAAAAGATTGTAGTACAACTATTATCACATGCCATGCGACAAATAGGAAACAAAATTAATTTGACAGGGTACGTCCAAGAAAGGCTATTTGAAGCCCAGAAGAAATGGGGCCAGAAGAAGTTTTTGAATGGCAGTTCTGCATTAACATTATTGATATATGAAGCCCTCGAGATGAAAAATTGCTTACGGGAGATGCCGACCTCAGAAGGGCTAGCCAAGTATGCAAAATCCGCTACGGTCCCTAAGAAAAAGAAAGCAGTTGTTATGGTTGAGGAAGCTGGAACGAGCACACAAAAAACCATGAGGGGTACAAAGCGTCTATGGGAGGAGGAAGCCCAAGCTACACCACAATCAAAGAGAACTCATCTCTTGCCGAAGATCACTACGGCTCAAATGCCTATTACAAGGAGAGATCTTTCCACTGCCCTCGAAGAAACACATCAGTACATGCAAGGGCAGGTAAACTTGAACATTCAAGGTCATCATTACAGACAGGCAAGTCAAGAGAAACAACAACAAAGTCCAGAGAAGACACCAAAACAAGCTGGAAGATACAAAGAACTAGGGATAGATGATTCCAGTACCAATACGGATTCCAGCCCTGAAAAAGATACCTTGGATACTGATATAAGGACAGAAACTCAAGAAGAAGAATGGAATGAGATCGATCAATTGGAAGTGACGCCGGGAAATCATGAAGAAAAGGAAAAGAGAGTAGAAGAATTTATTGAACATGGACATGTCATTCAATTGAATGATACTACAAAGATAAGCATCAAGGAAGCTCCAACCAATGCTACATATGTAAAACCCCCTATCAAAGAGGAAGTCCAAACTCCAGTAAGTAAGGAAACGGAGGAGTTACAAAACAAAGAACAAATTGTGATTGAGGTACCGGATGACACACCTCAAGAAAAGCAAGCAAACATGGGGGCTGAGCCAAGGATCCAGCTTCAGATTAGGCAGCCCCATGACACTACATTACATGTCGCACAGGGCAAAGATGTCAATACCGGCGAGGAACCGAGTATACCAAAAACATGGCTGAATGTAGATGTCACTCAGCTGAAGCCGGTAGTCAAGCAAATGATTCAGACGGCCATGGACACTCAACAACAGTTGATGGAAAGAGATGCAAACTATGATCAGGCAAGGAGAGAAAAGAATCAATTTCGGAAATTTTTGGAGAAACATCCCACACTACGGGTGCATTGGCAAGCAGCGCCATATGCCTTCCAGGTAAACCCTTCATTTTGTCCAATACCACGCAGAAGGGATACCAGCGAATTTTTGGATTTGCAAAGAAGTGGCACTATAAATAAGCAGTGGCTCAATTATCCTATGCTTCCGAGCCCGCCACATAACTACTTGCCAACGGAAGACTATATGGTCAAAACCATAGAATTTTGGCTACAGAATTATGCGACAGTACCCGATTTAACTATCAAAATGACTAACAAAATACTTAGCATGATCCTCACAGTTTTGAAGGTATTCAAGCATGCGGCCTACACCTTTTTGAACTTCATAGGTATTAATCAGGGCACGGCAATCCTCATTTTTTATCTATCAGTTATGCCTAGCAGACCAACGATAATGGCCTATTATTCCAGATTAATGTTCTTGCCAAGTGTATATATGCAGACTTTTGAAGAAGCTTTCTTTACAGGCTTTTTTGAGATGGATTCAGAAATTTTTTTGAAGATGTCATCCAATTTAAATGCCAGATTAGTAGCATATGAGCTTAGCTTCTTCGCAGATCATAGAGAGCCACCCAATGACGGTGTGAAGGTAGAACAATGGAAACAACTGATGATACGTGAAGCCAATCGGCTAAATGATACAGAGCAAAGAGTATATAAAACATATGCCCGTCGCTTATCAAAGCCTGTTGGGGACGACAGAGTCCAGGAGGGGGGCAGTGTTGAGGGAGAGTCAAGTAAAAAGAAGAAAAGAAGAAGGCAACGAAAGAAGCAGCTTCACTAAATAGAAATATCTGAAGATATATCTCTGCAAGAAGCCCCACAGGGGCGCATTACCGATCTCTGCACAGAGCCCCGCAGGGGCACACACACCAAGGAAAGGACGTAACCCATATGGGTGCTTCAACCTCTTGATCTTTGGCAGGTCCAGATCGAAGACTGAAGCACCACATCCTCAGACCTTCCACTGGTGGCGTGCGTGGCAACCAAAATTACCATGGCAACCCAGAATTAATGAGCCTATAGGTGAATTAGACTGCGAATATCAGGTAGTCAGTCAAACTCCAGGGGTTGCGGGCGAGCAAAAGAAAAGAATGTAAAACAAGGATTAAGAAGAGGCCGTCAAAACTGAACACCTGTTTTATAAGCAGGTAAAAATGAGCAAGGGTTGCGTGCAGAGAAAGAAGTGAATAACACAGCAAGGTCCGATGTGTGCAACCAGGACAAATCAGAGCGCCTCTAAAACGTAATGCAAGATCAAGAATCAGGCAAAATTGACCAAGGGTTGCGTGCGGACAACAAACTGAGGACAAGAAGCAAAGCCTGTCAAGGGACGACAGAGACGAAGAGGGGGAGAGTGTTGCAGAGCTAAAGAAAGCACAAAGCAGAGAAAAAGACGGGCCCCAAAATTTTTCCGATTTGGACATCATATTTTTGTATCATAATCATTCTTGTAATATATTTCCCGTTGTAAAGGCACTAGAGGAGTCCTCTAGATGCATACCCGCAGAAGATTAGAGATTTACCCATGTAAAATAGTAGGAAATTAGTCTTTTAGTGAATAAAGTGCCGGTCTCTTGTGTGAAAGGACCATTTTTAGGGCACTAGTATATAAGTCAAATGTGACTCTTTGTAAAGAACTTTTTGCCATTCTGAGAATAGAGAGTACAGAAATTCGAATTTGTGTCTTCTTCACTCTGTATCTTCTTCTTCGTGAGCTTGTATGCATGTGTATTGCTTGGAAAGAGTGCTTGTGAGTGTTGTCTATCCATGAAAGTGTTTATTTGCTGTAGGTAAGGTGTGTGCGAAGTGTAGGAAGTGCTGAAGTGTAGGAAGGTATTTCCCGCGACTCAGTATTTTGCTCATAATTTGAAGTAGGAGCATCAGAATTGACTTCCATTGGATGCGTCTTCTCGAGAGCTTCGAAACGCATATGCTATTCGCTATATTTGGAGCTCGGAGCTGGGAGAAAAGTCCAAAATACTGACGGCTGCTGCACCAAGTATCGTTTCGCCATGACCAACAGTTGAAGCTTGTTTGGATAAGTCTTTGCCTCATTTACACTCTTTGAGTAGTTCATTTGCATTGATCATTACATGATTGCATGTCCTCATACACTCGGCTAGGTTTGTATACTCTTTGGATTGATAATTAAAAGCGTGTATCCCCACTATATGCACTTGAGAGGGGATTGAGGTATAGTCTCTTTCTCCGCAAGTCCCTAAGTTGGTACTTAGGTCAACACAGATTGGTACAACCTTTACAACGGCATCATTTTCCACTGCAGCCTGTCTCTCCCCTTGAACCTTTTCAAAAGTGGGCCTTGGATTTCATTCGTCCCATTACACCTCTAGCTACGATTACTAATCTTCAGTATATATTTACTTGTACAGATTATGCTACTTGATGGGCTGAAGCTTGGGCTTTACAGTCCACAACTGCATCAGTGGTGGTCAAATGTTTGATGAGTGATGTTTTCCCTCATTTCGGTCTACCCTGAGAGATTGTTTCTGATCAAGGCACACATTTTGAATTCCTTAATGCAAGCGCTTACCTGAACCCTGAAGATTGTTCATAAATTTAACTCGTCGTATTATCCTTGCGCCAATGGACTTGCTAAAAGTACCAATAAAACCCTTCTTAACATGCTCAGGAAACTAGTTCTGGAATGTCCAAAGCATTGGGATCAATTCCTTCCTTCAATCCTATGGTCTTACCGTACTACTTACAAAGTGGCTACAAGAAATATGCCTTTTAAATTGGCATATGGGTTGGAGGCCATTGCACCCATGGAGTTGGTGGTACCTAGCCTAAGGGTGGCACTGGATCATAAGCTATTGCCAGAAGAGTCCTTTCCTTTCCAAATGGATGTGTTGCAGTCCTTGGACAAACAATGCTTGGAAAGTTTTCTGATGCTGCAAGAAGTGCAACTACGGCAAGCTAAGACACATGATCGATTTCTCTGCACTCATGTTTTTACCAAAGGACAATTAGTTCTGTTCTATAATGCTAAGTCTAATCGTTCAGCGAGCAAGTTCAAACTTCAATGGTTTGGTTCTTATCGTATTACGGATCAGGTGGGACCCGCTACTTTCCAATTATCCACTTTACTGGTACTCTTCTTCCGAAATCCATAAATGGGTCAAAACTTTGTGCGTATTCTTCCATGCCTTCCTCATCTTAATTATGTATTTGTATTTTTATTATTCGTCTAGTTTCTATCACTCTTGTTGTCTGACTTCTCTTTCCATTACGTGCATTTCGGTTGATCGTTTGATCGTAAAACTCCTGTTTTATTACATGACCATGACTAGCCACTGCACTACATGTCTGGGATTTCGTTAATGTGTGCATTTCATCATTATGCATGCATGTTCCCAACAACTCATGATGATTTTGTTTTCTACCCGCGCTTCCATTCGGTGTTTTTACTTAATCAAGTTCTTCACCCTCTTTTCTGCTATTGTGTTCTTGTGCTCTGTGTGTTCTTTGTTGCCTTTTGCATTTGAGTTTTGATGCTCGCCATGGAAGCTTTAGCAAACATCAGTACTTTCTGTGCTGGTCTCGCTTGGGAATTGAGTGTGTTTTTGCGAGCACGTGGGCTCTTAGCGTTCGCCGAACTGCCATGGCATTCGGTCGAATGTCACCCATTCTTTGCTCAGATCATCTCTGCTATAGCTGACACTCCCTTGACATAAACTTTTTGACCGCTCACATGTCTCAACCCGTGCATTGTCGTAACCCCAAACACCATAGCCGAGGGATTCCATCTCCCTCAAGAGGGCACTGTTGACATGCCCCTCCTGCCGATGACGACCATGAAGCAGCTCTTCTGGCGTCAGACCTCTAATGAATTTGCCATTCTCTGTTGTCCTGAACCAGAGTGCTCAGCCCTACAATTTCTGGTGGCTGCACTCAACCTCCAAAAATGTATTTCCCATCCGCTTTATTCCATGATCGATGCCGCTGCACGTGAAGCAGTTAATTGGGCCTTGTTTTTCTTTCGGCGCATTCATCGGGAATCTCAAGCAGTCTCCCGACAGATTACTAAGGGCGACATCCCTCGAACGAGACTCCCTCATCTGCACTCCTTCCTTCTTCTAGCGATTCAACCTGAGCATCCTCCTCCAATGCATCCTCTTCTATTCCACGAAGAATTTGTGCAGGTGATGGAGATTGAAGACAATGACAACCTCCTACAGTTCTTTCGGGGGAAGTGTCGCAAGCTGAGCCCCTCATAGAGTCAATTTCAGCCTTCCTCAACCGTCCATTTGCAGGATACCACCTCTTCTAGACCTGTCCTCTCTGCTCCACCTATCTAAGGATCAAACCATGCCAGACATTGTAATGGAAGACGTTCATCCCGCCGATACGATCGTTAAGCCATAGACTCACTCTCATGAGCAAGCGCCTGACACCGTCACCAAGGTTGTGCAACTCGCGGAGCAAGCGCAAACAGAGGAAGTGCTGGTGCAATTGGATGTGCAACCTGTTACAGTAACACCCATTGTCCCACCCTCTTCACTCAAAGATACACCTCATCCTCCTTCTCCGTCCAAAGTGCTTTTACCACTTAGCCCTCCTCCTTCACCTCATCATTCGGTAGCCCTTTGTCATTCCCAACCCATCCCTGTAAGACAATAGTTACGTAATATAACACAGGAGTAGTAGTAGAGAAGATAACAGATATAGGAGAATCTCAACAATTTTATACTAACAACAAGTACAAAGATGATGGCGTTGTCCACCCGTGCACTCTCAAGGTAGAGCTTAAATGGTGATCTAGACAACTCTAGATAGGGAGATACAAGGTAGAGGTATGCTGGCTCAATTCGATGTCTCAGGTAGTGCAGAAGTCATCTATATATAGGATCATGGGTGGCCTTCTGTGGACGGCTATACACGGGTGGTAGAGCATGGGCGGCCACCATCCGCATAATTGCCATACACGGTTTAGGCCAGTTGAACCGACCTAACAAATATAAATGATTTTTGACTCGACAAGGAATATTCCATGGAATATTCCCTTTACAGTCATGCCGGGGCACTGCCCCCAGACCCCCACTAGGGGGCCCGCTGGCCCCCTAGGACCCCCTAGCCAGGGGGCCGCTAGCCCCTTTCAACCCCCCAGCCGGGGCTGCTCATCGCTGGCCTTGGACCACACAATTGGGGATCTTGGTAGCTCCCTTTCCTTACAATACCTTACATGGTCCAATATGACCTTCATCTATGCCCATTAGTCCCTGCGTATGGAGTATCAATCAAAGGTCGATTTACTCAAAGCTGATATTGCACCCCTCTAGGAAGAAGTTTTAGCAGCAAAAGCCGAGGCAAGCCTATTGCAGGAGCAGATCCAAACTCTACAGTGCCAATTGATAGAGAAGGATGCCATCATTGCAGCTCGCAATGAGGAGATCAGTCAACTTAAACAAATAGTGACTGATAGGGAGGACGCTCTGTAGGCTTTGGGTAACCTTCTAGATACGACACAAAGTCAATTCATTACGGTTGAGGGGAATTGTCAAGAGCTGACCAAGAAATCCTTACAAGCAGAAGTGGAGCTGAAGAAATTCACTGAAGAACTCTTCCAAAAAAGCAGGTCACTAGAAGAGGAAATAGTTCGGACCCTCAAACTTAAGAAAGATGTTGAAGCTATCCAGAAGGAAAGGCAAGACTTCTTCAAAACCATGCAGTTTTAGTCCCAAGAGCTAGAACGTCAAGAGAAGCAACTCAGTATCCAGCAGGAGCACCTATCACGTATCAATGCAGAGATTGAAGATGTGAAATTATGCCGACATGCTGCACTGGCAAACGACTTCTACCTCCAAGAAGCATTTTTGTAGAATCAAGCCGAAGTTTTACTATCCCAAGTTATCGCTTCAAGCTCTCTGCAGACTGATGAACACCTTGTCGAACCGCAAATTTTGCAAGAAATGTTAGAATCCTTAAAATAGAAAATCTCCCACACCTGTAAATTAGCTAGAACCATGTACATACAAGGAATCATTGATGATTCTTAATCTTTTAATTTTCCCTGCTAGGTTTGAGTCCACCGTGCGTGCCAGTGTCAGGCCGCCGGAATATTATCCAGTAGATTAATTGTAATTAGGGAAAGACACGCACTGAATGGGTGTCGCGCAAAATGTTGTAATTCTTTTCTGATTAATAGAGCAATGAGTCGACAAGAACGACAGACGCGTCATCGAACTCTTCTGTCTGGGCGATCGGCTAAAGTTTGATTCTGTCACAAGTTTATCAAATTGTGGTGTCGCTTGTATTGTTAAGGTTTAGTATTGAAGTAACTAGGGTACTGCGTTAGCATCTTATTGCGTTATTGGTGAAGAGCGAGTATAACAATAATATTAAATGAACAATAGAAGTTTCTATGCATGTGGTTATGATAATCGTTAGAAGTTGTTATGCGCGGGAAAGTGGTAGTTGAATCTGTTGTAATTGTCAAAAGATAATGAAGTGACCGGGGAAAATACATAAAGGGCCTCTGTGTTACAGACCCCTGACCATCCCAAGGACCCATGTACAGATCTGTTAACAATTTAGATCAACCATAAGATTAACAAGCTTTTGAGACCTACAACATCTTCTTCTATAAGATTAGTCTTAGAAGAACTAAGAGAATGTGTGACACCTAGATTTGTGAACATGTAGTTCTCTAATTCTACTGTAATGCACTATTCATGTATCCAAACTTGAAGAAGTTGACTTTTTAGGTTTAAGTTAACTGCATGGTCATAGATCCAATCTTGACCCAAGATGAGTGGTGCCGTAAGATCCTCATCTTGATACACTAGCATTTTGACTCTAAATGGAACATCTTGAAGATAGATGGGAAGTTGTACCTCACCCAAACAAGGGGTTTTCACACCTCCCAATCCTATGAGATAGGCTTCTATGGGATTGATGTTCAATTTCAGGTCTTGGAGTATGAAAGTCTAACTGCACTAGTTGTTGCACCTGAGTCAATCAATGCTCTCACAGGCCTTACATTCTCTCTGTGTCCTACCTCTAAGGTCACAAAGGGACGTCGGTCAATTATTCGAGAAGCAATTGCACCTGATGTTTGGCACATGGCCATGTGATATCTTGGGGCTTCAGGATTGACATCTAGGCCTAGTCACCTTAACTTATTTTTCCTTATGTGCTATCTAGCCTCTGCTTGTGCTTCTTCTCTAACCCTTATCTCTTCTTCTTTTCCCTTCTTAGCAGTGTTGAGTCTCCTTAGCATATCCTCTGTAAGAGGTTCTTGATATAGCTTGACTCGACAACCGCTAATATAGTTTGGCAAGATGTCACCCTCTAGAGTGGCCAATTGAACCACACCACTAGTGGAAATTCTATTAATGATCATGGGTCCATATCCTTTTTTTTTCAATTTACAAGCATGTTGTTTTACTCTATAAACAAACACTAGATCTCTATCTTTCAATCCTTTATCCTTGATGTGTGCATCAAAATAAGCCTTTTGTCTTTTCTTTGTAGCATAGATGACTGCTGCCGCTTGTAGGCTCGTCTCACCTAAGCATTCTAGATCAAAGATCCTAGAGGACAGCTAGCTTCCATTCCACTCATACTCATGTGCTACTTTTAAAGCTGGGATTAGGAAATCTAATGGTAGCATAGCATATTTTCCAAGGACCATCTGAAATGGGGTGGCATTGAGTACCGTTTTATAGGCAACTCCGTAAGCCCACACATCATGATGATTGTTTACCAGTTTTGTCAATACATTACATAGGATCTTATTTGTGCTCTTGGCTTTCCGTTAGCTTGTGGATGATAGGGGCAGACTTCTTATCTATCACCAAGAATTCTTGGAGAAGGTTTTCAATAACTTTCGTTCAAGAAGTGTGTACCTCTATCACTTACTAACTCTATTGGTAACCCATATCTAGTGAACACATTCTCAAATAAGAACTTAGCCATTGTTTGAGCATCATTCTTTGTTGTAGTTTTTACTTCTACCCACTTGGTAAGGTAATCTGTGGCTACAATAATGTACTCTACATGGGAGTTTCTAGCTAGGGGGTTGATAGGACCTACAAAGTCTATATCCCACTTTGAGAATGCACGCCCTCCCATCATTGGTCTTAAAGGCTTCTCATCTTTTCTAATCGGATGTTGTGCACGTTGGCATGTGTCACATCTCTTCACATAGGTATGTGCATCCATATGAAGAGTTGGCCACCAAAGTCTTGAGATTAGAATGTTCTTAATTACTCGATCAGGACCGAAGTGTCCACCTACAACCCCATTGTGTGCCATTTCTAAGAGTTTCAAATAGTCTGATTTGTGAACACACAATCTTAAGTAACCATCTAAATTGCCTCTTCGATATAGGTTGTCTCCTAATAAGGTGTAGTCCTGAGCCTCTTGCTCCATGCTTTGTTTTCTTGCTAGGCTAGCCTCATTGGGTAGTGTTCTTGATTTCATAAATTCTACCAATGGAGCACTCCAATCTGGAATGAAAGACACATGATAAAGGGTAGTATGCTCCACTGGGGGTTGCTCTTTGCACATTGGACAATTCTTAATCCACTCATGTATTTCCCTATCCATACTAGGCCAATACACTCCTAAATGTTTTATATTTTGCAATTTTTGTTGTTTAGAATAGTGATTTCCTAGCAATCCTTCATGGGCTTGTTGCAACCAACTGCGATGTTCATCGTCCTCCACATAACAAGCTACTGCACCCTTTGTATCTTGTTTGTACATACTGCTTGCCAATATTTGATAGTTTTGTGATTGTACAATTTCCTCTCGGTTTGTTTTCACATTCTTATTTGCAGGTCCGAAGGTTAGGATAGGTACCACCTTATTTGCCCATTTAGGAACAACTTCTAAATTGAACAGATAAGCATCAGGTAGTTCATCAGACACTCCTTGCGGTGACTCTCCTAAAGTGATGCAAGAGAGGTGATCTGCCCTGAGATGGGTCCTACGTTTCCTAACAACAACGTCAAAGTCATATTCCATTAGTAAAAGGAACCATCTTACTAAGCATCCAATATTGCAAGTTTTATTGACCAAATATAATAAATCTTGATGATAAGTGAAAAACTTGAACTTATTGGCCAATAGATACTGTCTAAACTTCTTCATGGCATATACCATGCCTAAGCCTTCTCGCTCGGTTGTGGTATAGTTTCATTCAGCTACGTTCAGCTGCGTACTCGCATATGCTATAGGCAAATCTAAATTTTCTTCACCTATGGGTTGTACTAGCATGCATCTAATTGTATGATTGGATGCATCTACATGAACATGGAACGGTTTCTTCCAATCAGGGGTTGTCAATATTGGTGTTGTGCACAAGAGTCTCTTCAACTCATTGAAGGAGATTTTGCATTCGTTGTTCCACTTAAAATTTATCAACAAGGCATAAAGAGGTTTAGGTATGACTGCATACATGTGGATAAACTTGTGATACTATCCAAAATGGCCCATAAAGGCTTGTACCTCTTTAACATTCCTTGGCCTTGGTAGTTCTACTATGGCTCATACTTGGTCCCTCATCAATTGATATTCCGTTCTTAGAAACAATATGACCAAAGATCTTGCCTTGATGTACCATGAACACACACTTTTCTAGGTTCATGCACACTCGATATTCTCTACACTTGTTGAAGATTTGTCTGAGCTCAGGGATGTGGTATCTTCTTTCTTGGGAATGAGCACATAAATCATCCACATATAATTCTAAGTTCTTTTGTAAGAACTCTTTGAAGACATCACAATGAGCCTTTGGAATGTTGGAGGTGCATTGGTGAGCCCAAATGGCATCACATGAAATGCAAAGATTCCCCACTCTGTGGCAAAAGCCGTTATATGTTGATCTTCTGAGGCAATGGCTACTTGGTTGTAACCTGAAAATCCATCAAGGAAGCTATAAACTTCCTTGCCCACAACACGCTCCAATAAATGTTCGATGATTGGAAGCAGATAGCTATCTCTTATCATAGTAGCATTAACTTTTTTAAGGTTAATACACACTCGCAACTTCCCATTCTTCTTGGGCACCACTACAATGGGGGACACTCATTCAGTATGCTCAATCTCATAGATAAATCAAGCTTCAATCAACCTGTCAATTTCTTCTTTTATTTTTGTAGCATAAGTGTCATTATCTATGTAGGGCTTCTGTTTTGTGGGCTTGGTGTCAGTCATCATGGGGATCTTATGAGAGCATATTTTTGGATCTACTCCCTTCAAGTCTCTATAGTGCCACATAAACACATCACTATATTCCCTTAGTAAATCTACAAGCTCTACTTCTTCTTCTGGACTTAGGTCTTCTCCTATGTATGTACATCGCTCTTTGTTCCCTTCAATGGTTACCACAATTTATTTGGTCTTTTCTTTATTATCGTAGGCTTCTCCTATTATGACCTCTCTCTTAGGCATCCGTACCAGAATTTTCCAATCTTCAGCTTCATATTTCTTGAAATTTTTTGGTACCTCGAACAATGATTCCTCCTCTTCTTCTTTCACTACTTTTCTTTTATTTTTCTTTTGACCTCCTTCACTTCCATCCTTTGAATTCATAGTTTTAATACTCGTGAGAGGTTCTTCGTCTTTCTGGGTATATACTCCTAGATTCTCTAGATAGTGCCCCTCTGAGTTGAAGCAACTATCCATCAAAATGGACTCTAGATCATCTTCATCCTCTTCTTTTTTTATGAAATAACTAGGGTCACATTCTTCTAGCAATGGCTGACACATGAACCATAAAATATCATAACCCTCCTCATAACAATGAGGTGTCCACTGTTCTTCATTGACAACAATGTCCATGGTGGCTATGATTTCTTCCAAGCCATGAGGCTCAAATTCCTCATCTGGAAAGATCATTGGTGTGTAGGTTGGGTCTCTAACTGGTCTATCTTTTGGAAGAGCTACTTCCTCTCTCGCTTTCAAGCATCTTTCCTCTTCCTCTGCGACCTTGCACATCCACAAATGATTATCCTCGTGCATCCAAGATGGATCAGCTGAACTTTCATAATGCACAGAGATTTAATCTTCTTGTGCTTTGTGGATAGGATTCCATTGTAGGGGTGGTACATTTGTGAAGGTGTAATCCTTCAAATTGACCTTAATTGTGACCCCTAAGTGTTGCAAGTACAAGGAGTTAGTGTGTACTATTTGAAGTTGTCATAGGAAGGGCCTTCCTAAGATCATCTCATAGACATCATTTTTTCCAAAGTCACATATAGCAAAGGTGTGTTCAAGCTCTACACCACAAGTGGGTAGAGTGATCCCTTCTAGCAATCCTAGAGGTCTTTCAACATGGCCATCGGGCACTTGAGGCTTCATTCTAGTTGGTTTTAATGTGGGTTTGTCCCATTGCTTCCACAAGGAGGTGGTTTCAATTGCAACACGTGTGCTTGAATCTATGATCGCTTTGGTTGTGTAACCTTGGTAGGTGATTGGAAGGTAAGTATTACCCTCTTCACCTTCACTCATGTCCCCCATTTTGTCTAGAGGTATCTCTGGTACTTTCTGCTTAGAGCTTGCTTTCAACACATTGGAATTGAGTTCACAAACTTGATCCACCACATGCTTCCATAGCTCTCGTTTTACTTTGAGCAGCTCTTCTACGGTGAGATGATGATGAACCTTAGTGTTCTTCATGACATCAGTGTTCCTTCGAACCACTGATTCTTCATGTCTTACCAATATTGTGGGAGCTCTAATCTAAAGAGATTCAAATTCCCATGGTCCTGTGAATTGTGGAAACTCTTGTAAAGAATTAGATTCAAAATCTAATCTTTCGTCTTCTTATTTCTCTACCTGGTCTCCATAAAAAGATGGAATGTCTTGGGGAAATTGGTCGTGAAGATCATCAATTTGAAGAATAGGAGGGGAATTATCCTTCTCTGTGGCCCATTTTTCTTCTTTTATTTCCCCCAAGAACTCTCAAGAGAGTTTTTGAATTGAAAGAGGTGTCCCAACATCCGTGGAATTAGGAACATAAGCTTCCCTTGGTGATCTTTCTCTTCCAACAACTGGTTGAGCCCATGGAGGTAAAGAAACTTGAGGTTTGTTTACCAACTGCTCTAATCTTTCTAGTAAGCCCTGGAAGTGCAAACTCGGTTTGATAGAATTTGTTTGATTTAACAATTGAATGGTCTCGAGCATAGCTTGAGCTAGTTCTACCATTTTTATGCACATCTTTGTCTCCAAATCTACTGCAGGGTAGCTCTTGTCTAGGTTTGCCACTCTTGGCCCTTCTTGAAGTCTAGCCTGGTAGGCCTTCAACATCATGTCCAAGCCTTCTGGGTTTGGATTTGTAAGAACAAAACCTGGTTGTGGTCTATTTACCATGGGTGGTGGGGTTGGATGAGGTGGTGTGGATGGAGTTTCCGCATATGAGGGATTCTGCGAGGCAATATCTTCTATTTTGCTTTTTGCATCTCTAAGGCTTTCTTCTAGTTCAGACAGCTTTCTATTCCACTTGTGATTGGCCTTCTCTCTAGTATCCTTCCATGTTCTTATTTTTCTCTTACTAGGCTCTCCTGGTTCACTTGACTCTGATTGGTCAACTGGCTTATCTTGTTTTAAGGCTTGTGCCCTCGTAACTACTTGTATAGGAGCCACATTACTGCTACTTGAACTTGAATCCACCACTAAGCCTACCACATTAATCGGAGTAACCTTGGATACACTAGAGGGGTTCCTTGGCCAATCTCTTGGGAGATGATCTTTGCCGCACTGAGGACAAAAAGATTGTATTGTGATGGCCTGCCCTTGACCCGGAGACGGTGGGTGGGGACATTCATGAATAAAATGGTCGCCCTGACATCTAAAACATGTTCCTCTAGGGGCTTGTGGTCTTACTTGCCTCAACTAGGGCTTGGGGTTTGGATTTTTATACATAACATTGGAGTATTTTGGCTCCCAATTTCGTTCCAATAGGTGATGCCTCATATTGATATGGATAAATTTCACTATGCTCAGGTGACTCTATGTAATAAGCTTGTGTACTATCTTCATAGGAGTAGTCAAAACCATGAGTGTGATCGTCATTTTTTTAGACCAAAGGGGTGACTAGCACCAATGCTCTATTGGACTTCTCCTCTGCCACCACATACTTAACAGCAATCACGTTGGTAGGAGGTGGGGTTTGGTTTCCTAAGATTGGTTGTGGCCTATATTGTGCCTGATATTGTTGTTGGTATTGAGGCGGATTTTGTTGTGGTGGCCTATAATATGGCTCTTGGTATTGGTTCTGATACCTACCCTGTTGATAAGGTTGTTGATACATTTTCTAACATCTTGCCTATTATATGGACAATCTTGAGCCGTGTGGTTCGTGTATTTTCTCTCAATAGTGCAATATGGCACACTCATTTCTCTCATATTCTAGTCTTGCAATGGGCATACATTAGCCATGTGTTCGCCTCCACAAGTATAACATGGCTTCAATGAGATGACCCTTGGTGTTTGTCTATTCTGAACTCCTAGCTTCTTGGTGACTTGTTCAGCTATCTCATCTATCTCCGTGGAGGTTCTGGAGGTGTGACTAGTAGAACTCTCAGAATCCTTATAGAGTTTCCACAATTCTAACTCCTCACCTAAGTTTTCTTCTATATCAATGCACATCCCTACACACTCTTCTATGGATTTAGGCTCTTTCAAGTACACATATGATCTTAACTTGGTGCTTAGTAGGCCATCTAAAACCAAGGCCACTTGTTTGGTCGGTGTGGGTAACTCTGGAACAGGGCATCTTTCTAAGTACTATATGAACCGTCTTCCTGCAATTCGCACTATTTCTTGGGGTGTCTACTTGAGGCTGTGGATCAAGGATGATGTGTTATGCCTGATACCACTCTTGGAGAATTCAACAATGAATTCCTCCAGCAGTTCACCTATGTTTCGGTAGTTGCAACTATTTAGAGGTTGAAACCAACCTAAGGCAGTACCCTTAAGGGTCAAACCAAAGGCCTTAAATTGGGTGAACAAGTCCTCAACATGTTCAACTCTTAACACTTGTTTAAACCCCGCCACATGATCATAAGGATCTCGTAACCCATCAAAATAGTTCTTCATTGCCTTGACCACTTGAGAGGGTCTAAGGGTTCTTGAGTACTCTTGCGGTCTAGGAAATGCAAAAGCATGTTGATCTCTTTGATGGTTGTGTGCTTGATGTCTCTCACCTTCATGCCTTTCACCTTCATGTCCTAATCTGTCTCTAGCTACACTGTGTACAAAGCTTACCTCAGGTCTTTCTCTGGCTCTTTCCCTTTGGTTTTCATGAGCCTAGGATGATCCTAATCCTTGGAGGCTATGGGAGACATTAGATCTTGGTGGAGAGAGAACTGATTCTCCTTGCCACATGTAGGCATGCCTATCATGCTCTTTTACTAAGAATATTTTCTCAGATGTGTTATCTAGGTAGACAACTTTGCCTGGTGTCTCACGGTCTTTGAATTCATAGATGGTGATTACTGGTTAGGTTGATTTGGCTTGAATCTCCAAAAGGCTTCCTTTGCTTCCCTATTCAAGAATAGTTATATGCTTTTGTTGTCTTGAGGGATCAAATCTGGAGTGATTATTCTCATCAAGATAGATTTTCCTCGAGGAGTCTTGGGTTCTCATCCTCGATCTCCTTGCTCTAGGTCTCCTATCTCGTTCTCTAGAATGATATTGTTAAACTCATCTGTCCTCTCTGGTAAGCTGGTGACCACATACATGGTTCCTTCCTTATCAATGTATGAATGCTCTTCAAATTTGACCACTGGGTGTTCAAGTCCAAAGGGCTGATCAAGATTCTTGAGTTGGATCACAGATTGCCTTAGACCATCCTCGTAGATGTGTGCACCTAATTGGTTGGTCCTCATATACTCCGACTGTGTTTTATAGGGACCTTCTAGTGTTTGTAAATATGGAGTTCTTGAGGTACGTGTGGGTATCTCCATGCTAAAAGACATTTCTGAGTCACTTGTTTCTGAACTTAGTGTGTAGGAGTAACCACTTAGTTGTTGTGCCCAAGACCTAGTTGTATGGTTGACACTAGCCTCAGATGATCTAATGCTTTGCCCATCCTTGTGGAGGATGGTGAGGATGATGATGGTGATGCTGGAGAGGAACTAAGAAAGAGAAAAATTAGGGAAAAGTAAAGAAATTACCTACAACTCCAATGTCACAACTCTACATCTTACCATCAAATGCTCATCCTCAAAGCTCTCTCCCCGGCAACGGTGCTAAAATTTGGTGTAGCTCAAGTGTAAGCATCACCTCCTTTACTTATCAATCCATAGAGACATGAGGACTGGTATGAAGATCGTGAGCAGGTGAAGGTACAAGTGCGTGAGTGAAAGTACACAAGCATGCATACACATACACACACACAAGGTAAGAGCAAAGAGTGGAACAGAGGAAGGTCTTTGATTACAAATGAACTCTCTTACCAAGCTCAAATCTACAACAAGCTAACCTCCAAAATGAGCTCTCTAGCTCTTTTTATAGTTTTTTCAGTAGTTTTGGCACTGTCTAGACCTAGTGTTCGACCTAGTTTAAAATTAGGTTCTAGGGCTTATTTGAGGGCTCAAACGGAGTCTAAAAATTATGAAAATTGGTAGGATGATACTTCTGACACTCCTCAAGCTTGAGGACATCTCAGCTTGAAGAAAATGGAGTTGGAAAAATATGAAATGGTATCTACAATGGCTTTTAGTGATGAGAATCACTATTTTTATAGGGATTTCTTTTGAAATTTAGACATGTACTTCGTGGAGCTACCTACTTGCTCCTTCTTCTTGTGTGTCCACTTCTTTGACATGTTCTTGCACCTCGTTCTTGACCTCGAGTGCTAACAATCAAGCTTTACTCAATGATCTTGTTCTAGGACATCATTGACACTTGAATCATGCAACATGATTAAACTTAGCCATCAACTTCGTGATGGTAAAGATAGGCATGAAATGGATTATGTTTTGCTTAGGGCAACATTTAGATTCACTAGTGAATTTTAAGCCATAAGCATCCTCATCTAAACTAGAATGACTTGTGATCCAACCAGAAAGTCACAAATGACCGATAGGGCAACCCTCGGGTGTAGAAACCACATCTCAACTTAGGTACTCATTAATCTAGAACCTCTCATGACCAATTACACAATCAACCAAAATAGATCTCAGTCACTAAAGGATACTAGACTTCTAAATATGGAGCACTAGCAATAAAGAGATCTTCTCAAAGTAAGAAGGACCCAATGAAGTATCACCATAAGTAGCAACGCTTGCCCCATTGAAAATAGTAAACTAGACAAGTATGGGTACCAAAGATTGTTCTTCTCTCGCAAGCAAATAGAACACATATTTGTATTACCAAATCCAAATTCTTAGTGACAAATTCAATCTCTAAGAGAGGAACTCAACACAATGACATTAATCACAACTTCATTAATACGTATATCTACTCAAAAAGTAGAAGAAGTGTGAGCAATGTGAGTTATGAATCATTAGGAAGTGCACGAAAGTCAAATATCAACATTGGAAGGTCAAATTTTTATAAGAGAAGGATAAATTGGATCACACTAAGTACATATGATTCCTTGCACATATGCAACAAGCCAAGAACAAACCACCAAAGCTAATGGGACTTCTCGCTTGCACCATGACAATACTCAAGCACTGCAACTAAGAATGCGAGTAGGTCCACATTCCAAAGCCTTGCATGTTATTCACTCCTATTTCTAGATAAAGGAAAAAATCCTTAAAGTTGTGTCAATGAGGGACACGTGACAAATTGTAAGGCCGCACTCACGTTTCCACTCAAGAATTCCCTAGTAATATTCTAGTACAATTTTGTGATTTGTATCTTTTTCTTTAGATTCTTTATTTTCTACACGCACTAGATTATAAGCTATCCTCATATATGCTTGATGAATGGTTTTTTAATGAGTGTTTTTCTCTTTTCTTTTAAACACTCAATTACTCAAGCTGACGACTTGCAAATAATTGTGGTAGCTCAACCTTCATCCACTTAGCGTATAGAGGGTCATTGGCTTTGAAATCATACATTTAGAGACTTTTGAGGAGGAGGTTTCCCATGCAACATCCCCATTCAACGCACTCCAATTGCACACCACCACCCACTTCCCTTACCACTTGTGCAACTTCTATTCATCAAAGCTCAAGAACACTCTAAAGATGTCCAAGATCAAGAGATGATTTGGAAAAAGAAACTAGTTCAGGTAATCACTATCCAAGTATGAGAAAGTTCTTAGGACACTATACTTGAAGAGACCTAGAAATATAAGCTACAACCCAAGTTCCAAGGGTAGCTGAATAGCCTTATGATGGCCAATAGTTCATTGAAGGCCATGCATTTTCATTAAGGTTCAGAGTTTGCAAAATCAATTCCATGTTGGAATTTGAGGTCTACCAAAGCACACAAACAACACAAGGAAGAAGAAGAAGCTTGGTGCACAACACAAAATACTAAATGTATTACCAAGCGAATGTACAAAGATAAGTGAACCATTAGGGTTATAAGCGTATATACAAGTCGGAGAGAAGAAACCTCCTAAAAATGGAAAAAAGTGACCCCATAGTCGTAAGTGTGTTCACACACATCACTACCAAAATATATCAACAAATCCCCCCCCCCCAAGAGTGATGAGGTGAACAAGGAGCTCACATTTCTGTATAAGGAAGTGCCAAGCTATGTGGAAAAAGATCAATGCACAAAAGGAAGTCAGCCCAAAGCTTTGCATAAAGCTTCAAAATTCTCCCGAGGTAGAGCCTTTGTGAAAAGATATACAATGTTATCCTGTGTAGTCACATATGCCAAAGTGACCACTCCAGCAAAGAACCTCTCCCTGAAATAATGATAATGCACCTAAATGCGTTTAGTGCAAGCATGGAACAGAGGGTTCCTTGCAACTACTAATGCACTCTGACTCTCAGTGAAGATGGTGGTGGAAAAAGACTTATCAATACCCAAACCAACCAAAAGGAGTCTGAGCCACACGCACTCAAAAATTGTTGTGAAAGATTCCTTGTACTCAACTTCACAATAATAAGTAGCCACAATAGGTTGCTTCTTGCTCAACCAAGATATGCATAAGCTACCAAGCATGAAGCGAAAACCACTAGTGGACACAGGAGTGTCATAGCAACCAACCCAATCTAAGTCAAAAAGCATGTAAATCTAACGGTAATGATCCCCCTTGGGATAAAACAATCCAAGTACCCGAGTACCACTCAAGTACCAAAGGATGCACTTAATTTCCTGCCAATGCTTGACACCTGGGAAATGCATAAACCTGCTCATCATAGAGACAAGAGACTGAATATCAAGCCGATTTATGCATAAGTGAATCAAGGATGCACTTAATTTCCCGCCAATGCTTGACACCTGGGAAATGCATAAACCTGCTCATCATAGAATCAAGAGACTGAATATCAAGCCGATTTATGCATAAGTGAATCAAGCTTGTTGATAGAGAACAACATCAAATCCATTTCGAGCATCATGAAGACTCAATTGTAAATATGTCTCCATAGGAGGGGCAATAGGTTTGCAGTCTTCAAGGCCAAAAAAGTGCAATAATATGTCAATATATTTTTTATGCCACAGAGCTATTCCCCCATCAACTTGCAAAAGCTAAATGCCCAAATAATGATACAAGTGCCTCAAATTGGACATCTCAAAAGAGGCATGCAAATCAGCCTTAAAATCAGCTATATGCTTCTCATTTGGACTAGTGGATGGCATGTCATCAATATACACAACACTGATTAGAATTACATCATCTACATGCTTAACATATAAAGTGCTCTCAGTTGGATTATTCTCAAAACCATGTGCAATCAAGTGGGCATGTATCTTTTCATACCAAGCAAGTGGTGCTTGCTTCAAACCATATAATGCCTTTTTCAACCTGCACACTTTGTTTAAATGCCCTTTGCGCACAAAACCATGGGGATGAAAAACATACTTGTTCATGTGACTAACCATTCAAAAATGCACTTTTAGTGTCCAACTGATGTACATTCCAACCATATTGGGTTGCAAGTGCACACATACTATGACCAGTGGTCATTTCGTAAGTGGTTGCAAAGGTCTCGTGAAAATCAATGCCTCTCACTTGGGCATAAGCTTTTGCAACAACATAGCATTATATCTATCAACTATTCCATGAGGCTTATGTTTCAGCTTGTATACCCATTTAGTGCCAAATTATGGCATTTTTCCTGGAGGAAAATCACATAAAGAACAAGTACAATTCTTCATAATAGCATCATATTTTGATTACATAGAATCCATCCAATTTTATGAGTTTCGTGCTTAATCAAAAGAAACAAGCTCATTCTCATCACAAAGGCAGCCATAGTATAGCAATCTGATGCAAAAGAAGCACTATGAGAGCCTGAATGAGTACGATATGATATAGGTGCAGCTAGTTTGCTATCTTGCAAATTCTCCATTAGCCATTTAGGCATAGCTTTTGCCTACTCTATATTAGGCCTCTCATCAATGAGTGCACCATGTAAATGTGCATCAGAAATGGAATGATCTGCATCATCATTTGGAGCTTGTAAAGGCTGAGAAATTGCCTCATTTGGATGAGCACTAGGTTTTCCACCTCTAAAAAGAGGAAGCAAAGTGTCATGTAAATTTCTAGAGCTAAATGATGTCTTTTTGGTACATAAAAGTAATGGCTGAATTGCATCTTCCACAAAAAAAATCACAGCTAACCAAAATGTGTTTAGTCTATGGATGATACAGACAATATCCTTTGCTTTCAAAATTGTATCCAACAAAAATACATTTCACTGCTTTATCATTCAATTGTTATTTTAGGTACTAATGCATATGTCAGACAACCAAAGACATGCAAATGAGCAACAAATGGCTTTTGACCATGCCAAGCCTGATTTGGAGTGATCAATTGCAGTGCTTTAGTGGGACACCTATTAGGTACATATGTTGCACACATAACAACCTCAAGCCAAAAGCTATGTGGTAAAGCCTGATTTTTGGCCATCCACCTCACCATCTCCATGAGTGACTTATTCTTTCTTTTAGAAACTCCATTTTGTTGAGGTGTATACGACATTGTACACGGATGTTTTATCCCACGTTCAGCTAGAAATGCATTAAAATCAAAAGACATATATTCCTTCCCTCGATCAAAATGGAGGGTGCCCATTTTACATGCCGATTGATTTTTTAGCCAAAATAAAAAACATTTTGAAGCACATTAACAATTCAGACTTTGCTTTTAATGGATATATCCCATGCATGCATAGAGAAGTCATTAGTAAGAATCAAGAAGTAAGGTAGTTCCCAAAAGAAGCTATCTGCATAGGGCCACATACATCACTGTGAACAAGCTAGAATTTATTAGTACCTCGAACTGAACCATCTTTTAGGAAGGAGAAACACTTTATTTTGCCTAAAATATAACCTTCATAAACATGTTTGCAAGGTGCCTCAGTGTCTCAAGTTTGGGAAGAGAGGACATCATTTCAGATTTTCGTAGGTGTAGCAAACTAGCATAATTCAGATGACCAAAGCATGCATGCCAAAGCTTTGCATCTCACATAGCCTGAGAATCTTGAACTACACATGTTGAATCATTCATAGATTTTGCATAATATATGAGCTTATATATCCCAGGACATAAAATGTCAGAATCAATAATCACATTTCCATTTTAGAAATCATGAATAGTACATCTATAATCGATGAATTTTACAATCAAGCCAACCTTAGCTAATGTTGGAACTGGAAAAATATTATTCTTGATCCCTAGCACATAAAAAGCATCTAAAAATGTGAAACAACTACCATTAGTAGTAGTTATAATGATCTAACAAACTCCCATTATAGGATAAGAGGAGTTGTTAGCACATGTGACACTATTCCTTGTAGGGACACGCTCAAGTGAATTGAAGAAATTGCACCGTGAGGTAATATGTTTGGTTTCCCCACTATTGAAGTACAAAACATCCGTGTCTATTATAGACATGAACTGCTCAAGAAAAGATGGGTCATAATTGCATACAATAGTTAACACCCATTCTTCATTATGCTCATGATTAGTAGACTCTAATTCTTGTATAGAGGCCTCTGCAAAACCATTCTTGCCTCTTTTGTCTTAGCCTCTTTTGTCTTAGCCTCTTTTGTAGCTAATTCAATTTCAAACAACTCATTATGACATGATCATTTCTTTTATAGTATTTGCAAAAGTATTTTTGCTATACTATTTTCTTCTGATCTCTCTCTTCCTTCTTTGACTATGTACCATTAACATATTTTTTCTTGCTAGTAGATGAGCTCCATTTTCCCTTGCCCTTTTGTCTAGCTAAGAAAGCTTGATCTATAACACACATGATCGACCTGGTCTGCCTAGACTGATCTTTTTGCAACAACATAGAGACTAACTCCTCGAACGTTAAGGTATTTGGATTTCCTTTCATCATCAGCCAAAGAGTAGAAGAAAAAAATGTGATATGAATTCGGAAGACCATTGAGGATAGTATGCACAAGTAAGACTTCATCAAAAATCAATTGTTCCTTCAAATAAAGTGGTAACCATATCCCAAGCATCATTTGCTATTTTGCAAGAGCAAATGTGAGGAATAATGCCATGTTTGATAGACAAAGCTATTGATGCATGTGCTTGAGCATCTTTGCCATTCCAATGAAGTTTCTTTGTGGTAGGTGCACCAAGGACCACAACACGAATAGGAATTTGAAGATCATCATCTTCAATGCCACCTGCATCACCTTCGATAATTGTATTTGCAGGTGTAGTGGATGTTTTTAAACACCCTGCACAATATTCAATAATCCTTTTGCTAGCAATATATGATGCATCATATATGCCCAAAATGGGTAATTATTACCATCGAATCTATCCCCAATAGCCAACATACACAATAGATCACTGCTTTCAACCATGGCCACTAACTAAAATACCCAGATGCAGAAAAATGATTGTATCCTGAGAAGTTGAACAAAACTACCCTATTGAGCTCTATTAAACATGTACTAGAATTTGAGGTGCTTGTACTAGTGAACCAAAACTTGTATATATGTTTAGCACAAAAGGATGAAATTGCCTGCACATGTGTTGTGATAGTGCATTCAGAGGCCAAAATGAGCTTAGATCAAAATTTTGATGCCACACAGCAAAGTTGTTTCGAAGTCGTATTCACCTTGAGTATGCTCACCAATTTTCATGTAATTTTGAGACTATGACTGGATGCGTATTGGCGATGCCCTAGATGAAGTGGCAACCTGCTCTGATACCAATTGTTTGAGTTTGAAATCTGCGGAAGCATGTAAAACAACACAAGGAAGAAGAAGCTTGGAGCACAACAAACAATACTGAATGTATTACCAAGTGAATATACAAAGATAAGTGACACATTAGGGTTATAGGCGTATATACAAGGCAAAGGGAAAAGACATGCTAAAGAGGGAAAAAAGTATGCCCCCTCATCCTAAGTGTGTTCACACACATCACTAACAAAATATATCAACATTCCAATTATGAAGTGTTCCAAAAGATAGTACACACTAGGTTTTGGGCACGTTTAGATGATAAAACCAATACGAATTCAAACAACGTCAAATTTTATAAGGCCCACAAAGGAGGTGTTTCAGTATATGCAATTTGATCTTTACCTAAATCTCACTTCTTGAGTGGCACCCAAGCTAAGAAATTCCAAGTATTGACTATAGATGATTTAGTTTTATTCTCCAAGTTTGGAACTTCTTCTTCAACCCAATTCTAAGTAGTTGTTTCAAATGTTTCAACTTCTTAACTTCTTACATATATTCTTTGCATATCAAAATCCATTAAAAAGATAATCAATTCCTCTTCAATTTTCGTGCATATTTGCACTTCATAAAACATAAAAGCATTCAAATTCTCTCTAAAAGCTGCTTGCATACTTTCACTTTCAAATTTGCATACGTGCATTAAAAACACATCATAAACATAAAAATTCACTTTATTTTCAAAACGTTTTGCATATTTTCACTTTCAAGTTTGCACTTTTGCATTGAAATACTCCTACGAAATACAAAAATATTTTTTTTCCAAGCTTTGCATGTCATACTTTCACTCCAAACACAAAAAATCACTCAAAAAATACATTTTTTCACATTTTTCATTCATATTTTGCGTCAAAAATATAAAAACTCTCATTTTCTTCATTTTGGTCTTTATGTTTGCATCCGTTGAACATTCATCACAAAGAATAACTTAATGATGTGCAAAAGGGAAAAACGAAATCTAACAAAATGGAAGATATGTTTTAGGACATGATCATTGAAAAGCAAGGGTCGAGGGTAGTTGAGGTTGTCCTTAAGGAGAAAGGGAAATTCATGGGTACAAACATTATTGAATATTTAAATTACTTTGAAGATCAAGCTCATCTGCATGGACTACCTAAAAATATGATGATCACATATTTTGAAAGAATTGCAAAAAGATCAATTCGTTATCAAGTTCAAGGTCATAAACAATGAACATATTATTGCTTGGAGCGACTTTAAGAATGAGGTAATCAAGGAATTTTGTTAAGGTGACTCTAACCAACATAGCAAAATGGGATTCATGAAACACACTACACAAGACATAGAAACTCATGTGGATGCATTAACTAAAAATAATTTTCTAAAATGTGATAA